>REGM01000655.1:34099-47865 GCA_004194415.1 Aurelia aurita
CCCCCCCCCCCCCTTGGGATTTGTATAAGGTGGAACGGCAAAGACTGCAACTGAAATAGGTACAGCTAACAGATTATTGCCAGCGCAACTTTATGATATTTTGTACAAATTTTCACAAGTGAGACTATTGCATTTTTTCCTATATTTATAACTAGCACCAGCAGGTACCTTTAGGTCACTGACAAGCTAAGCTTATGGAAGCAGTGTCCTGGTCCTTTCTCTCGATGTCAGTCAGTCAGTCAGTTATTTGTTTTAAGTGGGCTGTCAGGATTTTCTAGCTACTTAAAGCTAATTTAGGCCCACTATGCATGCCGCATCCAGGCATGGGACCCCTAGTTTAGCGTCCCTTCCGAAGGACGGCGAAGTGAGTTGCGAGGTCAGTCCCCGGGTCAGGCCTCTGAGGTCACCCATCCGGAGTTTGACCCCACTCGACCAAGCTTAACTTCAGTCACCTGATGAAAACTGTATAAGCCGCTCGGCCACTCACCCCACAATGTTACCACACCTCGTGGTTCTAGCCTGGAATCAAAAGACTTATGTCATCTTCCTCTTTCTGTATATTTTGGAAAAAAATTTCTTTGATCTTATGTTTGAACGTATTAATATTGTTTGTTGATTTCAACTCAGATGGAAGACTATTCCATATTTTCGGCCCTAGATAAGATAGGCATTTTTGTCCTGTATTACTTTTGTGAAATGGAAATTCCAATTTGAACTTTGACCTTCGCGTTGTTCGGCCCTGGTTGACTGGACGAAATATCTCAGCACTGTAAGCTGGGGCTGTTCCTTTGAAAAAATTCATTATGTTAACACAGATACATTGATCTATCCTGTTCTTTGTGGGGAGCCAATTTATAGCCTTGAATTCTGTGGCCCCAATATGGGCTGTGTTTTTTAAATTCAAGTAAACACGAATGCATTTGTTTTGTGCTGATTGGATCTTTTTGGACAGCCTCTTATTCAAATTTGGGTACCATGAGGTGCAAGCGTAATCAAAATGGGGTTGAATAAGAGCATTTAGAAGCAACCTGCGAAGGGAGTTATCCAGGAAGTTTTGTTTCCTGTACAGAAATTTTAACTTGCCATTTATCTTTCCAAGCATCTTAGTTGACATTGAATCACCAGAGAGACTTTCATCCAGAACACATCCCAGATATGTGACCGTTGAATGACTTGAATGTTGTTTAATCATTATATCGCCCCTCCTGATGTCCAGCTTTTTTAGGTTTTTGCATTTTTTTCGTCCAAAAAGAATGGATTTAGTTTTGTCCTCTCCAAAATGAATGCTTAGTTTGTTTTCTACAAACCAATCGCAGAGAGAGTTGAAATTCTATTCAAACTGTTTTCTATTTGCTCAATGTTTTTGTCTCTAAAAATTAAGCAGGAATTATCTGCGTACAGAAGCAGATCACAGTCGACCGCTCGTGCCATGTCATTCACGTAAAGAAGGAATATGAGTGGGCCAAGAATTGACCCCTGGGGGACCCCACATGTCAGATTACCATGGTTTGAATATTCCTTTCCTATGTTGACAGTAAATGATCGATCCTGAAGGTAAGATTTAAACCATAAAATGGCAGATTTACTAAAGCCAAGGTATGCCATTTTATCCAGGAAATTTTTATGGTCAATTGTATCAAATGCTTTTTGAAGGTCGATTAATATCATGCCTGTAAACATCCCAGTTTCAAATCCTTGAAGGATCTTATCACTCAAGTAAGATAAACAGGTATCCGTTGAGTGATGAGAACGAAAGCCAGATTGGTATCTATACAATATTCTTTTCTCATCGAGGTACTTTTGTACTTGACCATGAATGATTTTCTCCATAATTTTTCGAGAATTGGGGAAGCAAAGAAATTGGTCGATAGTTTTTGGGATCATCTTTCGATCCTTTCTTAAAAAGAGGTTTTAGTTTCGCTTTTTTGCAACCATCAGGAAACTCGGATCGTAGGATTGAGAGATTGCATAATTTGGTTAGCGGCTCAGCTAAAGTAGTTGCACCATCTTTGAGGAATTTCCCTGCAATATTGTCTAAACCTGTTGCTTTTGAGGGGTATATCTCTTCTAATAGTTTAAGGACGTTTTCAGAGGACGTGAGAGGCAATTATTCAAGGGAATTCCCAGTAATGGCAATTACCTGTGCTACCATATATTCTCATCCTCTCGGGAAGTGCGAAAAATATATAGTGTGCTCTTGTTGCTGATGAGTGGTAGAAAATTTTAAAATCTCTGTCTAGATTTATGATGACATAGCTTACCACAACTGGTCCAATAGCGTGTTGTGAATCCACCAAAGATGCAGCCATGGTTGGATTTTACCAGTGTAAGAGTTGGAGATTTATTTGCACAATCTCTATGAAAGTCAGCTGCATTTGTCTCCCCTTCTATGGCAGCATGAATAAGTTTGACAACCCCTTTATTATTTGTCTCTAAAAGCCATTTATCCAACTGCTTTCTATAATCTTCATTGTTCCGGAGTATATGAGAATCTGAAAAGTTAGGACGTAAACCAACTTTACCATGAAATTCTCGTTCCAGTCCTTTTTGAAATGCAGTTAATGAAGTGTTTACTGCTTCTTGAACCACTACCTTTAAGTTATCTTTTGGAGATGCTACAGCTTTAAGTTTTGTTTTGAGCTCTTCTTTGGTTGCTACATTCTCCACTTTGGCTCTCATCTCACTACTCCCCTTAGCAATTGCATCAATTTTTGTGCGAACATTATCCATTTTCCTCTTTATGTCATCATTTGCACTTATCATTGTAACTATCTTTCTTTCATTGGAGTTTAATTCTGTTAATATTTCACTGACTTCCTTTTTCATTTCACTGCTGTCCAAAGCTATTTTGTCAAAACTTGTCTTGTTTTCCTCCATCATTCTGTTGTGGTTTTCATCAGTAAGTTTAAGAAGCTTTCGTTCTGTTGAATCTACCTTTATCTTTACTTTAATACTTTCTTCAATAACCCTTGCAACAATTTTGTTTGACACATCATTCAATTGCTCCTTTTGGTTGAACATATCTGTATCTAAGGCTGATTTCAAGGCACTTTGAAGGCTTTGCATACCAAAAAACTTTGCTTCTGTCAGAATTTCTTCACCCATATCTTTTACAACTTTATTAGGAAGTTCTCCATCTCTCAAGAAATTCAAGACATGCTTGAATCTTTTTGCATCTCTGTCAAGAAAATAACACCCATCTTTATCTTTGGCTAAATCACACCCTCCTGTCACAATCCCAGCAAGTACACTCTCTGGTTCTTTCATCAGTGTAGAATAGCTGGTTTGAAAAGTGATTCCACCGACATTTAACTTGACAGATTCGTTTGGATTCTTCAGCACCTTTGATAATTCTTCTGTTTTCTTTCCAACTATCTCAAGGTTTTTTAACTCATTTTCTAGTGCCTTGAATGCATCATGAACGACCTTGCAAGCCATTTCAGCTTCAGAATGTGCTTCAAAGGAATGGGCCTCAATACTATCATAATCTTTTCCAGGGCAGAGATTTCCCTCATCTTTGGGTAATGTATTTGGAATTCCAAGTAGCATGTCAATGAGGCTTGTTATTCCATAAAACTCTGCTTGAGATATCAGCTCCTGCCTGAACTGATCCACAACCCCATTTGGGATTGTACCCATTCGAAAGTAATTCAAAATGTGCCTGAAATGCGTACCATCCTGATCAATGAAATAAGAACCATCTTTTCCTTTTGACAATTCAGAACAACTTGAAAACATTGTCGTGAAAAATGTGTTGGGCTGTCGTTTGAGGGTCTGCAATGATGTCTCAAAATGATGGCCTCCAACGTTCAATTTGACGACATCTTCGACTTCGAAATGCGAGTCTTTGAGCTTGTCTTGCATCTTCATAAAGTCGTGAAACTTTGAATCAATCATTCTGAAATCTGTTTCTAACATTTCATATGCCGTTTTTATCTTGCTCCTTGCATTTTCAACCAGTGTCTTCGCGTTATTCGTTTTGAGTCCTTCTTTGATGCAATCCCAGTCAACCCCTCTATTAGGCCCTATTACTACAGGTAGAGGATCATCGACGAAGGTGGCGTGAGAAGGGAGATCAGAACCTTTGATTCCACAGCTTCCCTCTCCTTGCTCTCCTTCACTATGCTCGATAGGTATAGAAGACAACTTTTCGTCAAGCTCAGCCATCCTGTTTTGCAGTTTAGTTTACTTTCACTCCATGCAACTACTTCTTGCGAGAATGCGAGGTCTTGAGCGAAAAGAGTTTCTCAGAAAAAGTACAACCAAAATACAGGGACTGGGTCGAGACATCAGACTAGACTTATTACGTTGAGTCAGACGGGGACCAAGGATGAACTCGTCACGGCGTCATAAAACGGAGAAGGCCCCCCAAAAGCAAGACCAAAGCAGAATATCGAATAACCCTAATTGTTCTTTTTTAAATCTTTTTGTAATTTAAGAATATTTGAAAATGTAAATTTCCCTGCCACAGAAAAGGGCAAGGGGTAACATTGCGAAGGGTGAAAAATTGGGCAAAATTGGCCTAGATTTGTATTTGTTATACAAAGATTTGTAAAACACAAATTTGTTTTTACGCGGTGTGACACTGTCAGCCCAATCTCGCGGACGTTTGTCAGTTATTCAGCCAATCAAGATGTACATCATTAGACTGTATGTACACCATTTGACGTCCTCTTATGATGACAGGTCAAGATAAGATTATCGTACAGGACGCGGTCGGTGACGCTTTTTACTGACAATATTTAAAGAATTACATTTTGATTTTTTCCAAATAGACTCGCATATAAGGGCCTGCCCTAATATAAATTGTATCCCTTTGTTGAGAAAGGGGAAACAAAAGAGGAAATGGGCTTGAAGTACCGTGTACTGGCACTGGCACTGCCCTTATATTCGGGTATAAGGCATGCCCTCATAATACGTGGTGCCCTTATATCCGCGTCTATACGGTACTCTTCATTTTACTTGGGGGTCAAGGGGGAACGGGGAATGCTTAAAATCTTGTTTCTACGAGAAAAGGAAAGGGGAATTTCTACAAATCATTCCATGTAAAGGAGCCCATGACAAAGCTTCCTCTCAATTTTCATGATGAATTGAATTCCCAAGTGCGACATCCGTTGCACAAAGTTGCGCATTAGTGAGCTTCTTACAAAATTATGTCAATGTCGCCATGAAAATCGAAAGTATTGTGGGAATGTATTCCAAACATACACCTCATGTACACATGCTATCTTTCAAATATGCAACAATTTTGTGGAACAGACATTATCATTTATATCATGAGTATATAAATATACCCTTGCCTTGACCAAACTAGCCAAACATTATACTGATGGCTAACGCACTCGCAAAATTTATGTGGACAGTTTTCTTTTAGCCATAGTGTTCATCTCACCCAGGGACTGCGGAGCATATTTTGGATTGAGGGGGCCAGAAAGCAGTGGTAAACTTGGACCACGCCCTCTGCTTTGGCTATAAATGCGACCAACGCCCTTTTCATAGCTAGAAACGCCCAAAGAAAGATCTTCATTAGTAGCATACTCAACTACTAAATCAACATAAAATCATCGATGAATAAAGTGTACAGTATTGCAACTTTTTGTCTGATGGCGAAAGGTTCATATACCACGGAGCATCTTTTGGATAACGCGGCAAGGGCCTGAAAGGAATGCCCCGCTTTAATCTTCTATGTAGTAAATTTAAAAAATTTGTAATCTCGCAGAATTATTACATTTCAAAATGTAGATAAGACAGTCAAACTCGCGTAAGTCGGACTCGAATAAGTCGGACTCGCGTAAGTCGGACTCGCATAAGTCGGGAAAAAATGAGTACACCTGAAAGTCCCATTCGCATTTTCCTTTTCAAANTTTTGAATCATTTACCTTTCAATATTCCCCTATTATACGAGTTTTGAAAATAGACCTACTTTTCCCGCTCTTCGGGAAATGTGGGCCTATTTTAGTTGCCTAAAAAGATAATTTTTAAAAATATCCAACTGCGTCTATCAGAGCTGAGATTTTTTGGAATGAAACAAGAAGCATTGAATGTCAATTAAACGAAAAGTTTGAAAGCATTTGCATTTTATTGTCGTTTTAACAGCTATGTATTTTGAGATTTTGCTCAATTTAGACCCACATTACCCCACCCTACCCTACTCAACTACTAAATCAACATAAAATCATCGATGAATAAAGTGTACAGTATTGCAACTTTTTGTCTGATGGCGAAAGGTTCATATACCACGGAGCATCTTTTGGATAACGCGGCAAGGGCCTGAAAGGAATGCCCCGCTTTAATCTTCTATGTAGTAAATTTAAAAAATTTGTAATCTCGCAGAATTATTACATTTCAAAATGTAGATAAGACAGTCAAACTCGCGTAAGTCGGACTCGAATAAGTCGGACTCGCGTAAGTCGGACTCGCATAAGTCGGGAAAAAATGAGTACACCTGAAAGTCCCATTCGCATTTTCCTTTTCAAATTAATTCGCATAAGTAGGAGTTCGTGTAAGTCTATTTTTTTCCTTGGTCCGAAGCAATCCGACATCTGCAAGTTTGACCGTCTGGAAACATAAAGCCTTTCTACTTTCAGAAGTAAAGAACCTAATAACGCGAACATTGTTTTTTAGGAATAAGTTTATCGGCAATAGATCCAACTTTTAATCAAATTTCCCAAAATTTCGTATCCTGTTCTTATTTCTATTGATAATAATATATGCAACTTCGATAGTGCTTATGTTATGAACCGTGGGTACATTTGCTGATATCAACATAATTTCTTAAGAAACTAAAAAGTATGACTTTTTTGTTTCAACAGAAATCTATTATATGTCTGATTTCAGATCTGAGATTCTGAGACCTAATTTTTCATAAAGTCTTTAATTTATTATACAAGAAATGATTCCAAATAGATGATGACTACCCCTATTGAAAGTGCACATGCTGTGAGCAAGCGGTCTTTCGCTTTGAAATTATAGATTTACGCCTAAAAATAAAAAGGAAATCTGTCTACATAAATTTTGGGAGTATTTTAGAGTAACTGTCAGAAAGGTATACCTTTTAGGGCGGCAGGAAAATTTCGATGTGCCATATTATGGGAGAACTCCCTCTCGTGTTCTCGCTGCTCATTGTTAAATTGTATCTATTTTGTTGAAAGCAGATTGGCAGTGAGAGCAATTGCAATGGCTAGAGCAAGGAGGGGATCCCAGGGATCCCAGGCCCAGATAGTTCAGCGGTAGAGCCAAGGGCGGTGCCAGGGGTGGACTGGGGTGGACATGTCCACCACCTCACTTTTTCTAGGTCGGTATTTATTCTTGAGCAAAAACGATGTAAAAAACATCATAAGGTATACCATCTGGCAATCAATTATATCTCTTGTCCACCCCACTTTTCACGGCTGGCGTCCCTGGGTATAGCGTGGTCGTACATAGTCTGTTCCTGGTCTGTTGACGTTAGTTCGCGTCCCGTTCTGATCATATAGGCGTCAAATCTTTGAATTGGCTATTCCGTCTAAAAACTTTAGCTACTTTGCTATAATTCTACCCTTGGACTTCTCTGAAATCTTGAATATTTTCGAAATTACAGCGTATATTTCAACTCGTTTGAGGATGTTTCGTCGTCAAATTTCTAAATCGTAAACCAGAAGAGTGAAGAGTTGTGCTGGATACCATATTGTAGACCTTCATAAAGTATCTTGTTTATATATTATACCTTTTTTCCTCAAAATCACGATGGTTTTAATTTTTTTCGAAACTTTTCTTGATGTCTTAAAAAAGAAGAAAAACCCTCTAATTCTGAAAATATTCATAGCAAAGTAGCTAAAATTTCTTTCAAGCCATTCAATCAAAAGAAAGATGCAATAGCCATTTCCACTAACCTTTTTGATTACAAAGTACTTTGTAATCTAAGAAGCGACTTCGAAGTCAGTCCGTCCGTCAGTCACGCATTAGTGTGATTGATCAGCATGTTATCGCAGATAATTAGCACAAAGACAAGAAAAAGTGCGTTTGGCACGCAATTATCCCCCCTGCGCATAGAAAACCAAGGGAAACTTGACATCGGCCTTTTTCATGCTTTATGGCGAGCGATCAAATTTGTATTAATGTCCCGCAGATATTGAGCAATTTGTATCTGTGCCAGAAGTTTTTTTATGTTGATTGTTTCATGCTGGAATTTATATGAAACACGGGGGATGCTTCAGATTCGATCCTCTGCGTCCATATCGGTGTCCGATTAAATGGGCGGGGCGGGGCTGAAACACAGTACCGGGATTTAGGCAAATGTTAGTTAACAGTTTGTTTCATTTCACACAACATGCTCTAAGTTAGAAGTCGACCTGCATTGAGGCAGCAGAAACTCTTCAATCGACCCGTATGTTTTGCCGACTCATAACTGAGGAGCATGCAACACCCTTTCCCTCATCTTAAAGCTGACTGTTCTCGACAGTTCTCGAGTTATTCAGACGTGAAAAACAACTTGCGCGAATCGTGCCAAAGGCACTTCGAAAATGCCCACGATATATTCATCAGAAAGGTTGGATTGGGCAAAAAATCAACAATAAGAGCTTTGCTAAAATGCTTCCATGCAAGGAAGTGTACCCCATCTTGGCAGTGATTCATTGACCAATGTCGAAGATTATTGTTGGCAGATTTGCAAAATATCAACAAAACGACATCATCAAGGATCATTTGTGGCATGCAGGCTTCGATAAACAGATTTTCGTGCTGCAATCAGGGATTCTTATGCTTGTTTGTTTCTTAGGACCTTGTAGAACGCTAAAGTCCCGATTACACACTCATAGGTCAGGACAGACTTTGTAATCATCCAAAAGGATCTTATGTTCTCCTGGTTCTCCTAAGGACCATTTTTGTTTTGATTGGGACTAAATCATCTGCGTATAACAGAGTATGACCCACATCTGCACCAAAAGTAATTCCTTTCGCTTTGGCGCTGATAGCTACATTTAGATCGTTTAAAAATAATGCAAAAAGCATCGGACTCAAGAGACATCCCTGCCTGACCCCCCGNGATTTGCAAAATATCAACAAAACGACATCATCAAGGATCATTTGTGGCATGCAGGCTTCGATAAACAGATTTTCGTGCTGCAATCAGGGATTCTTATGCTTGTTTGTTTCTTAGGACCTTGTAGAACGCTAAAGTCCCGATTACACACTCATAGGTCAGGACAGACTTTGTAATCATCCAAAAGGATCTTATGTTTAAATATTTGACGCCAAACATCACATCTTTCTCTTCAACGTTCATTTTCTCATTTCCTGCCTTCCAGTAAAAAATATATCTATTTTGTTGTAGGTTAACATACCCACAGCTTTTCGGTGGTGTGGAAGCTTTGAAGAAAGAAGAATTTATAAAGATAAATGGATTTTCAAATATGTTTTGGGGCTGGGGCGGTGAAGATGATGATCTTTACACGAGGTAATCACAGTTATTTTAAATATATTAAGCTGAATTCACACTTGGGGCAACATAATGATATAACATTTGTACAAAGAAACTGGTGCCCAGATCTCCGCATGTTTTATGCATCATAGTTTTGCATGTTTCGTGTTACCGTAAAGGCTCTACTTAGCCCCCCTCTCTATTTAGCTCCCCTCTCTTATAAGCCCCTCCCTTCTTAGCCAACATTTTGTATGAGCCTCCTTCTCTATTGAGCCCCCCCTCACTTATATCAGATGCGAGAGGTCACCAAAAATGTTCCATTTATCTAGCTAAAACAAGTTTGGAAGTTTATTTTGATATGATCTGGGATAAAAACTGCATCGAATTTGTGTATAGAATGACTCATAACGCAAAATATGAGGATAAAGACCCAAAGCTATCATTTATGGCCTTGTCATTTGACTTTGTGAATAAGCCCCCTGCCTAATAAGCCCCCTCTCTTGTAAGCCCCCTCTGGATTCTCCGAAGTTAGATAAGCCCCCCAGGGGCTTAGTAGAGCTGTTACGGTATGTTATGTTTTGAACTGTGTGTGTTCTCTGTATGTCCTTCCTAAAGCGTAAGACATTTTGAGGTAAGGACAAAATACCAGAACAATCTTGCATTTCTATACACAAACAGTATCAGAAACAAAGTTATAGATTTACGTATTATGATGGAAAGGTGCTTAGTGCTTACCTGATTTTTTGGTAATAATAGAAACAAAACTTAACGCAAGCTTTGAAACCGAAACATTACTGGTAAATAATTACAAAAAGCAAAGAAAGTGGATTGTTTTTAATATCTACCGTCCCCTTGACTCAAATATGAAAACATTCTTTAGAGAGTTTTCCACTTCACTATATTCCGCCTTAGATAAATACGACAATGTTATAATAATGGGTGATATCAACATTGATACACAAGATCCCCAATATCCTGGATACAACACGTTGACGTCATTTTGCGATGTTTTTGTCCTGGCCAATTTAGTTAAAACGTGCTTTACTTTTACCCAGTACAGACAGTCCTCAATAGACGTCATTTTTACAAACAGCCTAGATTCTTTCATGTCACCTCCATTTTCGAATGTCTTGGTTGCTACTTCTTTGAATTGCTTCCATGCATGACAGTTCGTCGAAATCTGAATCCCTTTGATAGCTAAAATATATTTATTCAGCTTTACACTGGGTAAGTCAAAGAAACTATTGCAAAGTTATTGGCCTTTGCCGAAATGGAGGGGTGTGCTTTCTTGGTTGGAAATTGACTGATATTTTTCTATTGTTTTCTTTCAATATTCCATTGTGTTAGCAGCAATAACCATTGTTCTTTTCAATTTTTCCCGAAAATTTGCCTGAATATGTTAAATTTTGCCGGAATATCTTTGTGTTTGAGAATTATGTTTAACACCCCCAAACCCCCACTAGCTACGCCCTTGCCTTTTGAGCTCATTCAAGATATTTATTTGCTCACATGATTTTTAGACCCCATTGACACTGTACCGGTACAACTTTGGATCCGTAACAAAAGTGTAGCGGATCAGTTTACCATTTACACTGTTCCTGCTAATCCATAACGCTTTTATTCCTTCTATGTATAGAAATGTTTTTTTTCTGGGGCAGTGTAAACGCTTTTGACCCGTAACGACTTTTTAGCGGATCAAAACTGTACGGATACAGTGTAAACGCAGTCTTAATGTTTCAGCAAGAGTTTCTTATCTTTTTCAGGGTAGTAAACAAAGGCTACCACGTTTTTAGACCCCCAATAGAAGTGGCAAGATATACGATGAACAAGGATTATCATTTTGTCAGCGATGGAAAAAGCAAGGAAAAGTAAGTTGCTTGATTTTATTGCATTGGCAGACTGCCCTATCAAAAACTGGCCAAAGGCAATCTCGTCCCCAGAGTGAGTTCGTTACTCTACCTCTACTCTGGGACACAAGTCGCTTTTCGGCAATTTGATTGTCTGTTCGAAAACAATAGCAGAGATAAATTATTTCTCGAAAACTTCCTAATTATTCAAATAAAAGAAAGATAATTTAGTCACTAAGCAACAATCATTTAACAGTGCCACTGTATTGTTTGGAATGGAGGTCACATAATTAGCGTTACCTAGCCAACCGCAAATCCATGATGGCTGCTAGTCCGCCCTTATTTTTGGCGAATTTGTGCAATGTGTACCAGGGCGTTCATTCGGCTTCGTGATTAGCGTATGACATAAGAACACACTTGGACCGAGGTTGGCAAAAAGGGCCTTTTTCACAAAAATGGCCCTTTGTCTTTCTACGAAACAGAAGCTTCTTGCGAGGAAGACGCATTAAAGGGGCTGTATAAGTTAAACTAAAAAAGACCATGACATTCTCTCCCTAACGCCGGCAAATAACAGCAGATACATTGCAAATGAAGATATTTCCTACAGGTTTGAACTCCGTAGAATTAGCCAGTGCAATCAGATTTTTCATAGCATCAACGATTTTGGAGATACAGCTGGATTCCGAGCCACATATTTTAGATGTGTTTAGCCTAAACACACGAAGGCCCATTGATGAAGGTACAGTAAAAGTACTTCCGCGTCAAAAGTATTGTCAAAAATTCCAAAATAAATTGCCAAATGTCAAATGTGGTTTCTGTGTTTAAAGCTATTTTTACCCGGAGAAGCAGACTTTCGTGTAAAAAGAATCTGGTCTAGAGCGCACCAAACCACGGTCCGGTGGCGAGCAGTGACCTACTTTTAGGATCTGGACCCTGTCCATAATAAATAGACCCATTTTGACTCGTGTCCTTTGTCTTAATGTGAATCTTGCAATTACAGAAATGTGTATGCTGTTGATTCTCTCTCTCCCTCTCTCTTATGCTTCTCCATCCGTTGTGGACACTGCGCGGTCTACTACCATCTTCCAAATGTGTCTATGTTTTGCAATTTCTTTATGATCGTTTATCGTGACGCTTCTTGTGTTTCCGTTACCATTTTTAACTATCAAGTTTACTTTTTATTTTCTACATATTTTTTGACAAGTTTCATCCATGTCATTTTTTGCCCTCCTCTTGTTTTTTGCATAGCTTCTTGCTTCTGGCAGTGCTTTATTTGCAGGTGCTTTTTCTGGGAGTTTCGTTTAGTGATTTTATACAGATGGTTATTGGTTATTCGACACCTTATCCTGCCACTTTGATGTTCAGCTTTTTTGAGAAATTTTCTCTGAAATACGTCAATTTTGTTCTCGTGATTCTTGGTGATGGCCCACAGTTCACAATTATAAAGGAATATACTCTCGATATGGCTTCTGGATATTCTTGTTTTTACTTCCCTTGATGTTTTCCTACTTTCAAAATATATTTTAGTTGATTATAGGCGTTTTTATTTACATTTTTTCCATTTTTCATCACCTGATTGGTCAATACAACACCATGAGAAGGAGGTTTAGGGCTAGAGACCAGATCTTCGTTATTTAACATTTAATGAAAATCTGGTATCAATTTTAAAAGCAGTAAAGGTTATCTTAGAGTTTAGTTTTTATTTGAAATCACTGCTGTTGTAGGATTGTTTCAATTTCCACCTGTGGCTTCGTCGTTACATTGTGGCTCATTGCGCTCTTTTGATTTTTCAAAAATGACATTCTAAAATCGATACCATTGAGCCTTTCACGATCCCCTCCGAAAGCAATTAGTTGTCCCAACATTATTTTGTGCAGGAAAAAAGAACTACGACAGGCCTGCGTGGCGCCGAAGGAAACGCATTTCAGCCTAGTCTTGGATAACTGCTGTTTTGAACTCTTTTATTTCATTTCACTTTATCAGCTACTTTCATTTTATATTTTCATTTTTCAGTCAAAAGATGCACAGAGACTTTAGATCAAGAATAAAAAGAATAGACATCGATGGACTAAATAGAATCAGCTCATTGAATTACAGTGTTACGATACAAAATGAAAGACTTTATACAAAAATATCAATCAACTTGAGAAGATTCTGAATTTGATTGGTAAACTGAAGGAACTGGAACTATCGATGTCTGAGCTGGAAGAATAGACCCCGGTAGCAATTTTATCTGTACTCCTCATAAGCCAATCTTTGGACTTGCATAAGTCATCTTGGAAGGACAACTTGTTCCCAACAGCTCCTCATTAATTATTCATGAGACGTGTGTGACCAGGGTGTGACCAAGTTTTTTGTAATACCTGTTGTTTTTAATAGGATCCAATCACAAGCAATCCAAAATCTTCACTACTGTTGGTCAAAACCAAGTTCAAAAGGGTCGCCTGCCGGACCAAACACCACCCGGCTGTCCAGCTGTGAGCTATTTGGAACATGTAGTCCTTCCTTTTTTCTTTCAAGAC
>REGM01000656.1:24580-47632 GCA_004194415.1 Aurelia aurita
CATAACAATCGTGCATTTAGTGAAAAAAGCATGAAAATTGGCATACCTATAGATTTTGACATGCTGAAAACGATGAGATCGGGACACCAACTGTAAATTACCCCCAAGTGCTATTTTTAGCCAAGGGTACTCGGCCCAGTCCTCCAAAACTAATTCTTTCAATTTTGCAACATCGTTCCATATTAAAAGCATACTGAGTTGTATAAATGTATAATTAGACACAATAAAAACAATACGATTTATATTTAAGAATAGATTGCCCCCAAATGCTATTTTTGGATAGGGTTCTCGGTCGCAGACCTCCAGGAAAGGTGCTGATTATTTTTCCATAGTATCTGGATAACAAAATATGAGAATTACAAATATTAAAGAGATTCAGCTCCTTGTAACGATGGAAGCAAACCCAACTTTCAAATTTGGCCCACAATCTATTTTTAGAAAGGGGTACTCGGATCCAGACCTCTACTGACTTTTCATTGATTCTGGCACTAAATGTTCATTCTGAGAAAGGGATTTGTTCAAATCATGAAATAAGTAATCTCAGTTGCTAAAGCATTATCTCCTGGGTGTAAATTGCACCAAGAAAGCTATTTTTAGAATGGGTATTAGTACCCAGTCCCCTAAAGGCTAGCGAAATACGTCTGTGGCAGGGTTCCTAATTGTGAAAGTGTAAGTTTATGTAAAATGTGCAACCTTAGTGCCAAAATCACAAATCTGAAGAGAATTTGCAAATTTTACTCCTGTTTCGAATTAAGAATAGGATTATTTTTTCTATCAATTTATGCTAATGTATACAATGAAAGGATGATTTCCATTTTCACTATACAGAAACTAAAACAATAATTAACAGCTGAAAGCTATCTGCAAAAGGTGTAAAGTTGCAGCTTTTGACTTTCCAGAAACGTGGCTTGAATCAAAAACTGCTCAGAAAAGTGTGCCTGTAGAAAATCCTTTGTCTGAAGAACGCGCGAGCACGCTGCAGTTGAAATGGGATACCTGGTAAAAAGAAAGGCTTGTTGTTACCAAGATACAGGAGCGCGTGTCACGATAACAACAGGGGGTATTATTACATGACTGTAGGCACAAACAACAACCGTGAAAGTGTACACATTTTTCTTCCATGTCGTGTAGCAAGGATGATTAGAGAAAGAAGTGGTAACGATGCAAAGTTGGGAATAGTTCCGAACTGAGTTAAGTCGAGAAAGAAGTTTGAGCTGTTGAACGTACCAGATCACTTTGATAAATGTCAGGCTGACAGAGAGACAGACTGGAATCTCTGTTTTCTGTGTCAAGGAGTTGATCAAACTGCGCTTGTGTGTCCAGCGAATGTTACTAAAGCTGATGGTAATCAAGGATATCGTGCTGTTATAGAAAACCTTGGACGCTTTGAGGAGATCGGACAGCTACCATCATCTTTGAAACGGAGGTTCCAAAATCCGAATCTCTTAGATGATTTCGTTCAATTCCAAGCAAAGTTTCATAAAAGTTGTAGAAATCGCTACGACAATTATCATTACAGCAGGGTATGTAAGAGAAGGCGCACTGATGAAAGCAGCCAAGAACAAAGTTCCACTGTGACTTTAAAAACTCGATCTCAGTATACTGCAGAAAATTTTCAGCCAACGTGCATCTTGTGTGATGAGTGTGATTCCGACAAAAACTTGCACCATGCGCGCACACTTGGTTTGGATAAAAGAATTTGTGATGCCGCCATCTTGTTGTCGGATGACAAGCTTCTTGCTAGACTCAGTGAAGGTGACTTGGTTGCAATTGAGGCTAGTTACCACAAGAACTGTTTGACCTCTCTAGGAAATAGAGTACGGGCCATCAAATCTTTGAGACCTGCAGCAGATGTTGAGGACAAAATTATTTACGGAGTCGTATTAGCTGAAATCATCTCCTACATACAAGAATGCTGCAGTGTTGAAGAAACTGTCCCAGTTTTTAAACTAAGTGCTTTGAAAAGTCTTTTTTGCAAGCGCCTTGTCGAATATGGTGCATCTGAGGACTGCAAAAACAAGGTTCACAGCACTTGCCTCAAGGAGAAAATTATTGAACAAGTTCCAGAACTGAGTGAGCATAAGAAAGGAAGAGAAATGCTCTTGACTCTGAAGGAAGAGACGGGATTAGCAATATTTGACTCGTGTTCATTTAGCGGAGAGGATGATGGCAGATGCCTTGCAACAGCAGCCAAAATAATTAGAAAACAAATGTTTTTTGGCGATAAGGAAGTCCCAAAGCAGGAAGCAATAGTTCCAGCCTCACTTTATAGCTTAGTAAGAATGATCCTGGGTGTATCGGTGATTGGAGAGGAGCCTTGCGAATTGAACAACAACAAAGTCTGCAACATCTATCTCACAGTTGATTCGATTTAATACCATTAGGACAGAGAAGAAGCGTCATGACAGTGTTCAGAAAATACGGCACATGAAAGCTGATGAAACACCATTCCCTCTGTATGTTGGATTGATGATGCACAGCAAAACGCGAAAAAAGAGCTTGGTAGCAAATCTTGCAAAGCACGGAATAAGCATCCCATACAAACGTGTGCAAAATGTTGAGCTAGCAGTTACAAAACAGTTGTGTAAAATTTTCAGAGAAAAGGACGTAGTTTGCCCACCAAGTATCCAGAATGGTATGTTCACGTCTGCAGCGATAGACAACATTGACCACAACCCATCTTCATCTACAGCAGTAAGTGCTTTCCATGGTACGAGTATCTCAATTTTTCAGCATCCGAAAACCTTGGGAGGCCAGACCCAACTGCAACTGGAGGATGATATCGAGAAGAGCAGTGTTCCCTTAGAGCTGCTAAGCTACTACACTGAAATATGTCCAACAAAATCAAGCCTTGCGAATTGAACAACAACAAATCTGCAACATCTATCTCACAGTTGATTCGATTTAATACCATCAGGAAAGAGAAGAAGCGTCATGACAGTGTTCAGAAAATACGGCACATGAAAGCTGATGAAACACCATTCCCTCTGTATGTTGGATTGATGATACACAGCAAAACGCGAAAAAGAGCTTGGTAGCAAATCTTGCAAAGCACGGAATAAGCATCCCATACAATCGTGTGCAAAATGTCGAGCTAGCAGTTACAAAACAGTTGTGTAAAATTTACAGAGAAAAGGACGTAGTTTGCCCACCAAGTATCCAGAATGGTATGTTCACGTCTGCAGCGATAGACAACATTGACCACAACCCATCTTCATCTACAGCAGTAAGTGCTTTCCATGGTACGAGTATCTCAATTTTTCAACATCCGAAAACCTTGGGAGGCCAGACCCAACTGCAACTGGAGGATGATATCGAGAAAGAGCAGTGTTCCCTTAGAGCTGCCAAGCTACTACACTGAAATATGTCCAACAAAATCGAAAACACCGGAATATCCATTACAGAGGACAAACACTGAAGATTGTAGCAATGACGCGCAGAAGTCTCTTGAAGATAATGGCTGGTTGCGAAATTTGCAGTGCTGGGAGAGTTCAGAGGTAGAAATTTGTCCGAAAGAGTTTCTTGGTCAGCATACAATGCCAGGAAGGTGGAACGACACGAAGCACATCCGACAACACTTTCAACGCTCTTGCCACTGTTGAAAGAGTCCATCACGTCGACGGCCACAGTTGCTCATACCATGAAGATAGTTAAGCTCATACTACTCCATGTGAATCCTGGGCAAATTCCTGTAATGACAGGGGATCAGCCAGTATATGCGATATCCAAGCAAGTGCAATGGCTCTATCCTGACCTCTACGGTGAAGATAAGCTATTAATGATGATGGGCGCCTTGCATATCGAAATGTGCTTTCTTTCAACCATTGGTGATTGGCTTGATGGGAGCGGTTGGGTTGAACTTTTAGTGAAATCCAACATCAACACGCCAGAAAGAGCAGAAAGTATGCTTCAAGGCAAGCAGGTTAAACGTTGTTGTTACGTTCATCAAGTGACATGTGCTGCACTCTTCCTCATACTTAGCGATACCTACAAAGGCTCAGGTTCATCCTTAACACTGAAAGATTGGATTGAAAGCAAGCGGGCGGAATCACCACAGTTTCAGTACTGGATCACAGTTATTGAATTGGAAGCTTTACTCTTAAAGTTGGTCCAGAGTCTACGTGAATCAAACTTCTTGATGTTTGTCCAGACTCTTGAAGAAATTGCGCCATGGGTATTTGCGTTGGATCATACAAATTATGCACGTTGGCTTCCCATCTTCATTCAAGACCTAAAGATGCTTTCGTCTAGACATCCTTCAATTCATAAAGAATTCATGGAGGGAAATTTTACAGTTAGAAAGACAAGAAATGCGTTTTCATCCATAGCTGAAGATCAAGCTCATGAACAGAACAACAAAGTGATAAAAGTTGATGGTGGGGCTATTGGCATTCTCGACAACGAAACCGCTCTACTGAAATGGATGGTTGGGGGGCCGGAAATTGCCCGGTTAGTTAACGAATTCAACAACTGCGACGAAGAGAGTGAGGAAGAAGATGAAACTCCAAAAGAAGAGTTGCCGCATCACAAAGACTCGAATTCTTTTGAAAAGCACTTTCGAAAAGATGTTACAGCGCTCAAGTCAACGTTGTCAGAGGTGGGAAATCCATTCGATGAAGGTGATATTTTATTGCAAATAATGACAAAGAACATTATGGCAGATGCTTCAGTCAAGTCGGTACAAGATGCTAAAAGGATCGGAGAGGCGCAGTATCAAGCTTACGTCAGAGAGAGACTTCTGACTTGCAAAAAATCAATCTATGAAGTTATATCGAAAAACAAGCTCTTCTTATTTCGCAACAAGAATGCAGTGAAAACGTCGAAAGATAAATTGAAGGTAGTTTCTCTTCAGCAGGACCGGAAGCTCTATGCATCACTTTATGTCGCATGTCAATCAAGAAACGGTGATTTAGCTGACTTCTTTGCTCATGAGAATCATGCTTATCCACCAGCAATATCCGAGTATGGTAAGCTACGCAAAGGCAACAAAGCTGATTTTCTTGCATGTTTGGAAAGACACGAATCATCGGACGATGATGTACCAACTGGTGTAACTGCAAAGGTAATAGATGGGGCAGCAATGGTTCAGTTTACTAAGCCGAATCAAGTTAAAACGTTCGGTGATTACAGTAAGGAAGTCTTTCGCAAAGCTGTATTGAGAGAATTTACCACCAATGGCATACAGCGAGTTGATGTTATTTTCGACAGATACATAAATGGTAGCCTGAAGTCAGAAACAAGAGAAAGGCGAGGCTCTGGAATTCGAATCCTTGTTAATGAAACCACACCTATATGGAAAAATTGGCAACAATTTCTGCGAGGTGACGAAAACAAAACGGAGCTGTTTCATTTGCTGGCAACGGATCTGACAAGCGAATCCTTGGCAAGTTGTGTCGTGGTTGCTACAGATTCTGAAGAAGTGCTATCATCAGAAGCAACTGACCTTACGTTTTTAAGTCCCTGCAATCACGAAGAGGCAGACACTCGCATTTTCCTCCATGTCAAACATTGCGCTGATTCCGGTCATAAAGTCGCTATAAGAACTGTCGACACAGATGTTGTTGTCATTGCTATCTCACTGTTCCATACATTGAATGTTGAAGAATTATGGATAGAGTTTGGAGTTGGAAAATCAAGACGGTGGTTACCAATTCATTCGTATGCACGTGCTTTGGGACAAGACGTTTGCAAGGGCCTTCTATTTTGGTATGCGTTCACTGGCTGTGACACTGTGTCTTCATTTTCTGGGAAAGGACAGAAAATAGCTTGGAACACGTGGAAAGCTTTTGCTGAGGTCACGGATACCTTTGTAAGGTAAGTACTTTAAATGATTAATATGAAAGTTTCATAATAAATTTTCTCTTCATACAACAATTTGCAGCTTATTGTCCCAAAGATACAAGAGAACTTCAGGCAAAAAACAATGATGGCAGCTTCTGTGATTGCTGAACAAGTCTTCCAGTATAAAGATAAATCATTAAATATTATTGTTATAATATCACTGTGATTTAAAGTAGTATGTTTGTTGGATAGCTATTTACGTTCTGCCTATTTTTCAGATTGTCGAATGGTGAGAATGGCCAACCAAGAGATATTGATATCAAGATGATTGAGCGTTTCGTTGTGTTGATGTACCAAAGAACGTCTTCACTTTCCGAAGTAAATGAGTAAAAATCCTGGATTATGTGAAAGAGCAATTGTTCAATGAAGGAAAGCCAAATGATTCAATGGTGTCACTGCTTAACAATGAATTTAAGATTGCTGGTGAAGTTATGGTAATGTCAATTCTCCAAGGAGGACCAGCACCATCATTCATAGCCCCATCTGTTTACGCATTTCTAACTGGACAACCTTTGGACATAGAATCTATTTCTGATCCAGAGAAAGATATGCTAAGGCAGGCCAGTCATTTATCAACGTGATTTTCAAAAGTTCAAAAGCAACATCAAACAATCACATAATATGTTCAGTTTCAGAATCATGCAAATTACCACTAACAATTATTATAAAAATATAAAAAATTTGTGAAAGTTGATAGGATTGTGGTGATCAAATCTTGATAAACTTTGAACACAAAAAAAGCTGATGAAACATTAGAAGTATATAAATCATACTTTTGTGTAAGTTTCACAAAGAAAAATATTTGTATCATTAACTTGTAGCTTGAGAGTTGCAGAGATGATGAAATTAGTGACATAATAACCTCTGACAGTTTTCTAAGCCTCCTTGAAGAAGTTGGATACAGAGGAAATCTGAGCAAAGAAACCAGAAAGTCAATTGAGAGCACAATTCAGTAAGTTCATTCATTGAATATTTTGATGTTGACTGCTGGTTATCTTCATAGATAGGCATTAGATCAGTAGAAAAGTTGTCTGTCACATTTTTACCAATAAAGTCATGGGAAGTCTCAAATGTGCATGCTGCTTATTGTGTTCTTTGTGTAAATAGTGTGCAATTTACAGTACAGGCCTTGCACACATTAACATGACAAGAATTCTCAAGAATTCTTAAGAAAATTCAAAGATTCTTCACATTATGATAATAATTCTTGAGACATCTGTAACATTGTACTAGAAAACCACCATGTTAATCAATGTGCAAGGTCTATACTGTATATAAACTTTAAATATGCTGATATAATGGTTTCAATTTTCTGTTCTATTTAAGGTCTATTTTAATCAAAAGAAACTTATCAACAGTCATGCCACAAACAATGCAATTGCAAGAAGGCTTAATGTCATGTCGTCTTCTTAACTCAGCACAAAAACATCCACATGTATGGAGTGTAATATTCACTTCGCAGAACAATAGAAATATGAAACCAGATGATTTTCTAAACCAACTGGATGTTGAATATTCTCAATCTCAACAAAAGAAAGCATTGGAGATTGATACATACAAACTATTTTGTGATTTTGTTCAAAGTCTGCACCAAGGGAATGGTAGGAATAACTTACTGTACAGTACTTTTATCTTCATTGATTTCTGTGTATCAAAAAGTTTTAAAACAACATTGAAATCTCTGACAATCAGTTCTTAGCTCACAAAAATAGTTAACAAGACAAGATAGTTTTCATAAAATCTAAACAACATTATATTATTTTGAATAGCTGAATAACAAAGTGAAGTTATTATAGTATGTGGGGAAAAGATCACCAGACTATTGTGTGAATTTTTGAATTTTTTTGCAACTCAGGGCTTCAAAATTGTCTCCAGTAATGCTTTGTGGCTACTGTTGTATTGTAAAAAGTGATTGGATAGACAGTGCTATCATATGCCTTTGTATGTTGTTATTTTCTGGTAAATATAATACATAGGGTATAATGTGATGAGATTGACAAAAACCAGGTTGAATGGTCTAAACTTGACTCAAACAGAAGGACATTTGATATAATTGATGTACTAGGATAAATTAACTGCATAATGACTATAACAGTCTGCTTTAATCAAGTGCAGACCATTCTAACTGATTTCCTCAATCTTTCATATTATACCCCATTCACACTTTCTATTGTCTGTATTTATAATCCAACAGATGTAGGCATAACTGTGGAAGAAATACTGAAATGGATTACTGGTACAAGTACTATTCCACCATTGGGACTCCCCAGGAAAATCCAGATTGCATTTGTTCATGGGTGTGAGCCAACATGCAAATGCAGGCCAACAGTGTCTACTTGTCAACTTTTGGTACATCTGCCTGTCCACGTTACAGATCATGAAGAGATGCTTTCTTTGATGAAATCCGCACTGAGAGACTGTGTTGGTTTTGGTCACATTTGATGCATAGACTTATGTACTCTCATTTGATGGATTTAATTTAATTTTCATCATTTCCTATAAGGTTACATTTCTAGCTACAATTTTTGTATCAATGTGGTGGTACAATTTCTAAAATGGCTTCAGCTTCATAGACATGATAGATTCAGGCTAAAGGCGGCTCCAAAGACTCTGTTGTGTTTTGCTGCAAAGCATGCTGGTAAAAATCTCCTTAATGACCACCTAACTACGTAAAAATTTCGGTATGCCGTTTGATAAGGTTTACATTGCTAGGTGGTTGTCAGGTGGCTTTTTACCAGAGTATGCTCTGCATGGCAGCCATCTTTTGCATTATTGTCTATTGAATTATACAGTACAGACCATGCACACATTAACATGGGTTTCCTGCCAAAAAATTCTCATTAGTTTCTTAAGAATTATTGTTTAAAAAAATTTACAGTCTTTCTTGCGACTCAAGAATTCTTATCAGAATGTGGAGAATTCTTAAACATTCCTAAGAAATCTTATCATGTTGATGTGTGCAAGGCCTGTAACGTAAATGGTTTTTTAATA
Source organism: Aurelia aurita (assembly GCA_004194415.1). Classification (NCBI taxonomy): domain Eukaryota; kingdom Metazoa; phylum Cnidaria; class Scyphozoa; order Semaeostomeae; family Ulmaridae; genus Aurelia; species Aurelia aurita. The sequence continues at coordinate 33,413 of REGM01000656.1, forward strand.
CAGAATAATACAAAATACCGGGCAAATTTATTTTCTAGGGCATTATTTAAATTCTCACACAACTCTCAAAATTTTCATGGCCATGGGCGTATGGGGATACCCAATGCTTAGGGGGGGGGGGGGGCTTNCAACGAAACAGAACCACAAGCACTCCATGTGAATTTGATTTCCAATTTCGAACACACCTGCTGCAATTATGTCGTTAAAATAGTCTATCCACCATGATGTCTTCCCTTTTCGCAGAAATGACCACCATCCTTCTATGCGTTGATTGCTTGGAGAAGAGCCATATCGATGAGCTTTTTCTCCAGCATTTTCATCATCACCATTCTGCCTTGCGTTACATTGCAATGCTGCCATAAGACCATTTTCTGAGCCGCAGTCTGTTCTCACAAGATGTGGGCAAGCATCACAATCTTTTACAGCATCCAAGTAGAACCAAGCAGGTATATCAGGTCTGTTGTTAGATCTTGCAACTTCTAGCCAAAGGATCTTGCGGCTATATCCATCAATCGCCCCATGAATAGGGAAGCCATATGGTTTCAACTTATCATAGCCTAAAGAGAGAAAATAAAAGTAGATAGATGGGCAACCCCGAAGCCATTGTGAGGGCAACCCCAAACCAAATAAAATCAGTTTGCGCACATGCACATATAGTGCATTTGAGATCTTGGCGAAAAATGCCACTCTTTCCAGTCTGGTTTCACTGCAGTTTATATCAGTCACATACATGATGTGATGGATCCATATTTTGGGAAGTATGCCGAATGATTAAAAATATTGGGAAGAAGGAAAGTATCCTTTTTAATAAAATTTCATATTTTGTTTCAAAAAAGCATGGGTGAAAAATTTATCAAGATGCTAATCATGTGAGTGATACAATTACAAGCTCTTCATCCTACAACATGGAATATAGTGGAATATTGCTTACCATCTACGTGCCAGCAATAGTTTGGTCCGTAGTTGAAATATCTCCTTCTTGACAGTCTTCTCCTCCTCCTGTTTTGACTTGCTTCAGGATCTATTTGTCTCATTAGTTCAGCAACGATGCGTCTTGGAACTTGCACATTGTGTTCTAATCTAAGAGAGTGCCAAACTGAACGATACCCACAAAGCTCTCCAGAGCCATTCATTTGTCTTCGGACAAGTCTTTCCACCTCCCTAACATTCACATCCACTCTTCTTCGCCTTAGTCCTAAGTCCCTGAGCCGTCTTTTCAAAGTACTAAGACTGATGTCGATATCATGATATGATGACAGAAATTGCCTAATTATTTCATTTTGGTATCCAAGCTGAAAGTAATGCATAATCCAATGTTGCTCTTCCCCATTTTGACTTTCCGCCATACTTTAGAAACTTTTCGCGCCACTTTTTGGTGAAAGAAATCAATTCTGTTAATGAAATAAGTGGTTGATACCCCCGTTTTTGTATCAGCGGTTCTGAAGGCCCTGACTAGTACCCAGTCTTTTTGTATATGCAGCAAGTTTTCTGTATTTGCAGCAACTTCTATGTTTGCAACAACTTCTGTGCTCGCAGCAACTTCTCTGTATTTTCAACAAGGTTTTTGTATTTGCAGCAAGAATTTTGTATTTGCAGCAAGAATTTTGTATTTGCAGCAATTTTATTTTGTAATTGCTGCGATTTCCATTTGTATTTGCTGCAAGTATTTTGTATTTGCGTGACCCTTGTGGGCCACCGTACATGACAGGCAAAATAGGCCTACATTGAATATGATCAGTTCACATTTCCTTTTACAGATGCTGGTTGGAAGTGAAGATCAGAAACAAGATAATAAAGGACACTGCTTAGATTATAAAATGAGACTAGAAAATGGACTTTATACTTTCATTTGAAAAATGTTTTACTACATGCTATTTAGTTACAGAAACATGGACAAGAGAAAAGTATCAGAAATTTCCGTATGTTATAAAAGTTAAAATCACCTGAAATCACCTGAAACCACCTGAAATCACCTGAAACCACCTGAAATCACCTGAAATCACCTGAAACCACCTGAAACCACCTACAAATCACCTGAAACCATCTGTAAATCACCTGAAATCACCTAACATTGTTTTGATGAATGGGACAAAATCCTATTGTCTTCAACTTAGCGCCAAACCTGATCACTTATGAGGATAAAAATCCCGCTGGTGTGATAAGTACTTTTTAGTTCTTGCCTCTTTTGTTGCATTCAAATTGCCTTCAATATTTCCCACAGGGCTGATTTAGCTAAGTATTTTACCAAGCCATTTTTCCTGTTTTTTATCGTCGTGGATCTCCAGTGCCTTGATGAACAGTTCATAATCAGTTTTATAAAGCCACGCATGAAGGGCTAGCCTGCGTGCAGACTCTACTGATTTGTTTTCAGAGAGGTTTCTAGGAGAAACCTCTCCGAAAATAAGTGAGTAGAGTCTGCACGCAGGCTAATGTTTCAGGCGAAATGAAAACATGACAAGCGGCGACCAACCTTCTGGTGGAGGCCACTCATGAACGCTCGCCACAAGACTGGAAGAGCCTCAAAGTTATGTTGTGGTGCAAACTGCTGCTTCTGTCACAAGGAATCCTTCTTTTTGCTAAGATTTAGTTAGAAGTCCTTCAGCTTAAAGAACGCCGGTCAACCAGCATCCTTTGCGGTCGCACTTTGCAGAGAATGTTGTCATACGAAAATGGCCGCCGCAGTCGAAAGGCAACAAGCAAAGCGCGCAAAGGATGCTGGTTGATTGGCGTTCTTTAAGTTCATTTTCCCTTGTTCCTTACTTTTTCACATCAGGATTATCCCTTTTTTACATGTTATATTTTATAGATTTATAATTCCAAACAGAAAAAGTTCACAAACGCAACTAAACCATTTTTTAAGAAGTTGCAAAATTTTCCAAAATATTTTCTTCCCGCGCTGTTCACTGCAAATCAGTAAAGATCCGAAAGAAACTTCTTATGTGAAGATTTGTTTTGACCAGTGTCAGAAATAGTTCCGTTATTTGACGCAATTTCCAAGTTCTGTACCACAAGAAGACTTAGAGGTAGAAAATTCAGAAAAATAGATATTGACAATCAAGTTACAGTTCATGTACACAGCAATTAATTATAAAATCGTTAGTGCATTATATGAATCAGCAGAATATGTCATCTCAACGTGAAACTGAACAGAACCAATCAATGTAAAACAAATCAAAATTTGATACAAAATGGCTTCTTGACAATAGATAGACCTTTCAGCTATCCTACAAAAGAGTCTGGATTGAATGATTTTTCGATACATTTTGTAGAAATCTGGAGAATTTTGGAATTGGGACAATACTGATAGCAGCGCTAACGCCACTTAATCGAACATTTTGTATAAAAATGTGTAAAAATGTCGCTAAATCCAGACACTTTTGTAGAATAGTCAAAAGGGTATATTTTTTAAGATTGTACTTCGAGCTGCTATTGTATAAAAAAGAGAATTAAGTAATATTTCACAGTTTTCTAATGCACTCATTTTTTTATAAGAAACTTGGCTCTGATTTTTTGTGTGGAGCTCCATTCAAAAAAATTGTTTGCAGGATGCAAACATTTAATGGTAATTTACACCCAATTTTTTGTAAGAAACCGCTTATAAGATACTGTAGTAGTCTCTTCCAGAAAATTAAGCAACTGTACTAGGAATGATCAGAGGTCAATTCGAAGTTATGAAACGTTTTCAACTTTAGTTATGAGTTGCAAAATGTTCTTAAACAGAAAGTGCATCTCCAACCGGAGTAGTACCAAACACAGTATTTTTTGTTTACGATTTAGTTCTTTCTTGTAGATTTTGGTTCAAAAAGCGGTCCTCGATGAATTTTGATAAAATTTTGAATTCAATTTCATTGAAAATTAAGAAACTCTCAAAGAAACTTTTACTACGTATGAGAACTGGACCTTATGATAAGAAACCCTACTACAACAATCTTAGCCAAGCTTTTTATAAAGAAAATGAGTGTATACTACGTACTAGTTTCTAAACTCGTCAAAAGATTGTAATGGTTCACTTCTAAGCTTCATGGTTCAATTTGAAGGCCTAGTTTCTTGAATTTTTCCAACGAGCTTTCTGGCAAGCGTTTTAGGGTTTCTTTTAGCACAAGAACTGCTGAAAGGGAGAATCTGTTACAGTACTTCTCAGTCGATCTGACAAAAACTACATCTGCATTGCTGAATGGATGTCTGCACTGCTCACATCTTGAAACCTGCCTCGGGAAATTCTTCTTGTCGTCCTTGTGCACAAGGTGATAGAGGTTTTTTTCTGCGCGATGAGGGTCCAACGGGTCAAATGCGCGTGCAGGCTCTGGTTGATTCTTTTCTTTTGGTTTCCGTTGAGCTGCGTACGTGCTTTCTCCTGTCCTTAATAACTTAATAGGCGTTATCTTCCGATTTCCTTCATGCTGAGCAGAGTGGCTCGGTGGTGTGGCTTCCTTTGCTTGAATATTGCTGAAACGGTCAACGAAGAGGTCAGCCTCACTTTCGTCACGTCTTCGCTTCTGGGTTGCGTTTCCTTTCAATCCTGCATTGCTTGGACGTGTGAATGTCTCACTGACTTTGGGCTTGTGATGGAAAAAAGCATTGCAATGCTGTTGCCGTCGCTCTGTGCTCCATTGGTACCATCTAACTGGATCCACGAAGAATTGTTGGAAGCCAGGCGCAAGGCGATATTTTCCCATTCCACGAAGCGATTTTGTGGCTTCATTCCTATAGGAAGCTGTCCAGTCCTTCAACATATTTGTGATCTGAAATGAAGAGATGTAATTAGAATCCATCTTTGGGACTTAGAACTAAATAAATGTTTCCTTCGCAGCAGCATACAAGCTGCGGACGCACAAGCACAACTGCGGTGTCTAACCATGGTTGAATACTGGAACCATTTGTTAAACATTTTCGTCTGAAACTGGTCACAGCATATCGTCTGGCAAACTATGAAATAGTACATTCATGAAATACATTCAAAGTCTTAGATCTACTCAACACGTCCACCCACTAAAATGTTAAAGAAACTTGAGTGCTGGGATCACGCTGGGATACGAACTATTTTAGAAACGTTGTCCAAAGAATATTTTCTCGTTGTTTACATATTTCATGGACTTGTATTTCGGTATGATTGAGTTATGTCTGGACAGTCTCGTGGCTTCATAAAAATTCACTGCGAAATGTTCATGAAGGAAGAGGCAATTCCCAAGCAATGTACACAACAAGAATTTGCGGAAACTCAAAAAGACCTTAAAGAAACTTTTCGCACTCAAATGTTGAGAAGTTTAAGAAATCACCATACCTCTATCATTTCTTTTAAAATATTTTCCTCTGTGATTTTTTTCTTTTGCAGCTTGTGCATGATTTCCAACCTATTGTTGAAAAACTTTTCGTCTTGACACAATCTGTCTTTAACGCTTCCAATGATATTCTGTTGAAACATGTCAACCCGTCTCTTCTTGAACCATGCATGAAATCCAGGGACCACTGCTTCCCACACATCTTGCAAACTTTTGAGCTTCGCATTGAAGTCTTCTGGATCGTCCGCATCTGCCAAACCAAACTGAAGAAGACTGCCCTGCTTGCTTCCATAGATGTCACCCATGATTCGGTCTTTGTCTTTGCTTGGCACTCCCATTTTGGTCAACTTAAGGGCATCCCTTTCCATAACGTGTTGCAAACAAGTAAGCTTTACAGCATCTTGAAAGATGTCACCAACGCCTCCAGATAACGCAGAATCCATGTCGGTTCCAATCTTCTTGACCTTAAGAAGGTTTGGGTTATGCGCAGTTAGACTTGCCGCAAATGATCTGTAGGTTGGTCTGTCTTTATGAAAATGTAGCATGATAGGTCCAGGGAATTCTGGGTGCTTCCCAGTTCGCTCACAAACAAGGGACGAATTTGTGTAGCTGGTATCAGTAACCCAACATCTCTCGAGAATCTCGAATGTGGTGTCGATGCGAAATACAGAGTTTCCCTCCACGCAAAATCGTTGGACGTCGTGCAGTGACTGGTCAAGAAAATGAATACTGCTGTAGTGTGTTGGCAAGATCACTACTGACCTTGTAAATGGTTCGGCTTGATGTTCATCTCTCATCAGGAAGATGAGGTCCTGTATTTCATCTCGCTCTCTCGTGTCTTGCTCGCTGTCGCTCTTCTTTCGTTTTAAGTTGCTGTTCAAGTTATGGACTTGACGTGGATTTCTCAAATCTTCACTTACTGAACTTGCCTTCTGTGAAATTCTTTCGTATACTGCATTGCAACTTACGTTCTCTTTCAGAGAATTTTCTGCCTCCCTTAGTACTTTGTTGTCTGTTCTGTAGTAACTTGGAGCTGTAGGCTTTTTGGCATTTCCATGACGAGGAACAACAAAATTTTCCGTCAATTCCAAGGGTGCAGACTCTTGCTCAATCTTGTAAGAAGAAATATAGAAATCCTCTGTATCCTTTTTGTCCTTTCTTCTTACTGTTGCAATCATATGAACCAGGCTAGGGTTTGCCTTGTTTTGTCTGTAGGTCCGACAAAGCTCGTATACTTCGAATTCAGGAACGGGTGTTTTCTTGTAGGTCGTCTTCCCTTGGCGCTCTCCACTTACCCTTTCGTTATAAAAGAGTGTGCCGTCACTTTCCTTTACAATCCTTGTCTCTTCAATCTCACCACCTGCGGAGAACTGGACGTAAAACAGCGTCTTTGCTCTGCCAGCAGCTTTGTATGCACCGTTGTCATCCGTGAGCGCCGATTGAATTGCAACATTATTTTTGTTCAACGTGCAATAAAAGTTCTTTCTCACTGCAGATGGCTTAGCTTTCACTTCAATATCTTCAGGGTGGAGGAGTAGTACATTCAGGAGTGCAGCATTGTCAGTTGGGCGGTCTATCTGTTCTTTATTGTTGTTTGGCTTGAAATCATCTTCGGCAATTGTTGAGGAAAGATATTCATCACGATTCTCTTCCTTGAAAATTGGCGTATTTGTGTCCATAGATTTTAGCACTTCTTCGAAATCTTCATCATCATCGGGTATAATGATGCATTTTCTGGAGGAATCTAGAAAGAGAGACAAGAAATAAGGGTGCTGCTGTTTACTTTGAATAGTTGGGGATAACTGTTGCACTCAAACGTAAGTGGAGTAGCCTGGAAATAATCAAAATAAAGGCTGTCGCTAAATGATTGTTTTCCTTTTAAACGGCTGCTGTGAAGGGGCTAAGCTGTCGATTTTCATATATCTGATATTTCTAATAGAGAACGCTTCAACGTAGAGTTTGAGACCGTTTTTAATGAATCTGACCAGTAATTGCTACGTCGTATACTTTGCCATATTCCTTTTACTTTTAATGCAAATAGATGCTGAACTTATCAAGGTGCGTATCACTCTATCAAAATCTCGTGTGTTTTTGAGAAAAACCCGTTTCTTTCCAAGAAAAATCCCTAAAAACCCCATTGTTTTCAAAAATTCGCGTACGCTTTTTTGATTGAGTTGAGTGATACACCCCTTGGAACTGATACAAGAAAGAAAAGGGATAAAACTTACCAGATCTTTCCGCGGCCATGCTTGTTGGTTTACTCTTGTCGAGTCTTGTGTCGTTGAACATCAAATGAGAACGATGCGCTACCGTTAATCTATCTTCAATCAAAGACCAAACGAGACTCAGGTAATAAAGCAATACGATTGGTTGTTTCAGGGAGGCAAGTCAAAGGAAAGGAAAATCAAGGCTACTTGATTGGTTGCTTTCGAAGGTTACCATAGGAACAGAATTTCGAACTATATGGTTTGCTGATCTGGAAACAGTCCAGATAGAACAAATGATACATATGAACACATGTGCAAACAAAGGCTGCTGTTTCGTTTCATATAGACAAAGGAGTAATGTTTTGTCACAAAAGCTCGTTCTTAAATGAGAACAATTCGATCAGTGTAGATTGTAATCAAGGTGTTGCTTCGCAACTAAGGTGTGATAATCTTTGACAGATTGTGAATTTAGGACTTCTAAGAAGCGTCAAGGGAACTGTTAGCTGATTTCAGGTGATTTCAGATGATTTACAGATTATTTCAGGTGATTTACAGGTGATTTGCAGGTGATTTCAGGTGATTTCAGGTGGTTTCAGGTGATTTCAGGTGGTTTNTGCTGTTTTATTTTGATAGGAAAATGCAGCATGATAAACATCGATCATCAATGTGATAGATCTTCTTTGTTCCTGCTCTTATACTACAGCCATGCTGTAAATTTGCTTTTTTAGGCGTACTGCGAGTTGCAAGTGAACTGGGAATAATTTTCAACCAACAACACCTCCGACTTGATCAGTAAATAAACAAATCTGTGGGTTTTTGGGCAGCAAAGCAGTGCTACACATCCTCTCAATAAGGTCTCGACACCCACTATTTCTTGGAACAAGAATGACTGTTTCGCAAAGAAGGAGTGGCGGCAAGGCGATCGTACAAAAGTACACAAGCAAGGCCTACAACATTTGCATCAATATTGTGATCCCTAAAACGGCCTTTGAAGGATCTGTTTTCTTTCCTTGGGGCTCTCGACTCTTCGGCCTATATTGTATCTCTCCAAAGACTTTGTAAAACTTCGTACTTCAATCTATTTGTATTCGAAATTCTTATAATAATTTGTCAATTCGTCGTCCTCTCCGTGCAGCCTTCTGAGTGTGACAACACAACAACAAAAAACATGGCCGTCAACTAAATTCCTACTGCGGCTGCGCAGGACCGACAACTTTTGCTGAACCAGGCCTCTTGCTAAACACGGTCAAGATTCTGGTCGACAGATCTCCCCAACAATTTATGCTTTGGCATATAATATCAGCTTCTTTTGATTTAATCTCTCTAAGCTTCTTCTGTATTTCATTTCTTTGTTTACGATCTCTTTTCTGATACCTTCCCTTCACTCTTTTTATCTTTTCTTTCTCTACTTGCAAGTCTGTTTGCTTTCTTTTTTGTGTTAATCTGCGTCCTTCTTTTATTGCAAAGTTCACAATGGAATTGCTGTTTTCGTTTGACTCCAACCAGTCTTTTGAATAGTTAATTTTGAATTTCACATTTGAACTAACATAGTCGATCTTGGCATTAGGTGATCTCCTCATCTGAGAATCAGTCATTGCAAGTATTCTCTCTCCTTAGAGATTGTGATGTGGGGCACTCTTTGTCTGTTCAAGTATCTCATCATTTGGGTTTGACAAAGGTCCTGACAAATATCGCAGAGTAGTGTTATTTGATGTATTCTATCATAATGTTCATGCTTGGATGGAAATTGTGCTCTAAATTTGATTTTATCTCATATTTCCTGATTTTGGATGATTTTGCCGCTTTTCTGTACCACACAAAGGAAAATGCTGACGTGAGCAATATCTGTCGCAAATTTTAGGTTACTTTTTATATTTTTGAAAAGTACATGCCCAAGGCTATTAGCAGACCACATCTGGTTGCTCTACCTATTATCAGTCAAGAGTTAGGTTGGGGGGTTATTTTGCCCCCCCCCAACCAAAATAGGGTAGTTCAGATAGCCCAACCACTATAGCAGTAAGTAACCAATTTCCTCACAGAGTATGCCACTCTCTGGCCAAAACAGTCCAAAAATTTATGACTTTCAAGTTAAAATTTAAAATTTACTAGCTAGCAGTAAAGCTGAAATTCTTACACCTTGAAATTCTTGAATAAGAATTTATAGGTACCATGAAACAGCAAAATTAAGCTATCATATGTGAACTACCATAAGACGTTCAATAAAGAAAGTTTACCGCGGCTCACTATATTGGCCTAAGTCTTTGAAGCGCAAGAAGTATGATTTTTGCTGAACCGTTTCAAGCTCTTGTCTGAGCCCAAATAATAGTAGGAATGACTTAAATTAAAGATTAAACATTGAAAATCGTGAAGATAGAGAAAAATGGTTGAAGTTGATGTGGGTGTTTTATAAAAGTTTGAAAATAAATTCAAAGTTGAAACTTACCGCATTTCTTTCTGACATGATGGAAACAAAATTTTTTTTTGAGAGAGTTCCCATCTATTCATTTGACGCCAAAATCATACCCTAGCCCACCCTACACCAAATCGAGGCTGTTCAAAAGGGGCGCAAAGAAAGAGAGGCTTGCATAAGATGGAGGTCACATCTGGTCCATTGTGACGCAGTCAGACAATTTTATGCGTAAGTTGGGCAATTGTGCCAGTGCCTACTCTATGGGAACAAGAAAGAAAGTGTTCTAGTTTTTTTTTAACTTCAACTTAAGGATAAGTTGGAATCTGCATATTCTGAAGTCCTTCCATAAAAACATAGCCTTTCCACAAACTTTACATTGGGAATTAAAGATAAAACATCACATTTACACAACCTTTCTTAATGTAAATACGAAAGATCATATTTATGGTCAGTAAAGATGTGTAAAAATGAAAGTTGGCATTTACACTATCTTTTCACGCATTTAAAAGATTATGTAAAGACCTATTTTAATGCAGTGCACCCAGTCGCATGTTTCCAACCTTATTCAGAACTATTACAGCAAAGAGTGCTTCCAGAATTATAAAGAATTATCAGAAATATCAAGAATTATATCCAAAATACATGCTGAAAATCCCTTCGGCGTTGCTATCACTGGTGATTTTAACTGTCGATCAACACAATGGTGGGCAAATGATATCGAAAATAACGAGGGAGGAGTATTTGAGCCTTTCGTTTATGAAATTGGCCTTCACCAGTTAATCTCACAACCAACTCACTTCATGGGTGACTCTAAATCGTGCAATGATTGAATTTTTACTGATCAGCCCAACCTCGTTATCGAATCTGGTGTTCATCGGTCACTACATGAGCAGTGTCATCATCAAATTGTTTATGGAAAATTTTCTGTGTCAAACATAGCAACACCTCCTTACACACATAAGGTTTGGTATTATGATAAGGCAGATTTTGTGGCGATTAAGACAAGTATTGAAATGTTCTGTTGGCACGAGCATCTTGACAAGATAACATGCCCTAATGAACAGGTCAAATTTCTCAATGAAGTACTCTTGAATATCTATTCCAATTTCATACCGAACAAGGTTAAAACGATCCGGCCTTGCCAAGCACCCTGGATAACACAGACTGTTAAGAATTTTCTGAGGAAAAAGAATCGTGCTTATAAGAACTTTGTGAAGAGGGGTCAACCAGACGACAGACTTGAAGGAATACATAAAATGATAACTGAAGGTTCGAAACTGATTGAAGATGCAAAGCGCAATAATTTTCTTAAGGTTGGGAACACCTTAGCAAACCCTGGGACCTCCAGCAGAACCTTTTGGTATTTAATTAACACCGTTCTAAACAACGCTAAGATCCCCCATAATACCACCTCTTCTAGAGAATGGGTTATTTGTAACTGATTTCACTGAAAAGGCACACATTTTCAAATACTATTTCATACTTCAGTGTACGACAATTGACACCGGCAGTGAAATCCCGCAATATATTCCAGTAGCTACTACTCTGATAAATGATTTTGCTATTTCTGATGAAAAGATTTCACGCAAAAGTTAATAAGGATGGCACTAATGAGCTAGCAGCCCTAATCACAGCTTTTCTTGCACACCTACTAGCCACAAATCTTATTACAGACAAATGCGATGCATTTCTAGAGCCACACTCTTAGAAATAAAGGTTTTTGAAAGGTTCTTCTTGGCACAGAAGGGTTTTATAATCAAGAAGGTTCTTTTATACAACCTTTAAAAGGTTTTCAACGTGAAAAGAGGTTTTTGAACAAATCATGAGGTTTTTCATATCGAAATCCTCCTAAAAAACCCATATAGGTTGTGAAATGAATACTACGAGGTTCCTTGAAAAACTTATAAGAGTTTTTTCAGTTATTCGAGGGTTTTGAGCCATTTTATTTTCTCTGAATATCCATAAAAGGTTTTTAATAAGCAGATATCATCGGCATTCAACAAAAACTTCGTTGCTGGGCTGAATTCTAATGAACAGAGGGACTCGATTAGTCCTTCAGCCTCCATGGCAAATAAAGCGTTCTTGCCGATTTCAAGTTTCTGCAAAGCTCTTGCTAAAATTGTTTGTTAGAACACCACTATGGGCTGTTACATTATGCGCCAAAATCTAAATCAATACCAACTATCTTAAACTGAGATCTACTCAGAAGACATGCATCTATTCAGCTGCATAGAAAGAAACATCTGTATAGACAAACAGCCTGCAGTGCCAGCAGGGATCTTCGAAGCCAAAAAAGGGTTTTTGGAAAGTTAATTTTTGGAAGGTTTTTCAATAAAGAACATATTGATATGTTACATTTTGATAATAAGGTAAAAATGTATACTTTAAAAAAAGAAGTTTCCCACAAAGAACTCAAAAAAGTTCTTCAAAAGACTTCTGAAAAAGTTTACCGAACTTATCTCGGCATTGATCATGATGAGAATGCATAAAAGTATTCATCCTTTGGTTTATTTTCATGCAATTTAGCATTATGGATAGGCAATAAACGATGCAAACTCATTGCAAATAGGAATAAAGTGAAGACATTGCTGTGCTATTTAAATAGCAACCAGTGGTTCTTCAAAAAACCCCTAAAATCTCTGTCTTCGATTGATGGAATATTCCTGCCCTTTTGCACTTGCCATGCAAGAACTGGAAGCTGATTGGAGGAGAGCTGTGAGAGAAAATTCAACGTCGCTTATTACGTAGTAACGAATGAAACAGCATTTTGGAAAGAAATGACAAGATACAACACAAGAAGAAGACAGCAGAGACACTTTTGGCATTTACTTGCGTTGTTGAGCATTTCCTCATGGTGAGTAAACATCTCAGATGCTTTATCATTGTATCTTGCTGGTATTTGATTTACGCTTTATGTTTATTGCTAAGGCTGCTGAGTTCATATGAGTGCAAATTTCAAATGTGATTCAAAGCATCGCACTTCGAAATGAAAGTTCCGCCCAACCTGCCCGAAACTTCATCTTTCTTTCAAGCTTTAACTTTGTGAGTTTCTAACCGAAATAAACTTCTCAGAAGTGGGCAATAAAACATCATTTTTATCTCCCTTTTGCAGTTTCGTATCTCGAGGAAAAACTTAAATATATTTTGTTTTTTAGCCTTTCTTATTCTCCAAAGTGACCAATTTTTGGCGCCTAAATGTATTACATCGCAACAGAATAATGAGGACAGACATGAGAAACTTAATTATAAATAAAGACAAATTCGCTTATTAGGTATAGTAAAATTAGCTTGGTCGCTCAAAAACATCGTAACAGTAAAGACAATATTTAGTACAGAAATAATTTTTTTTTCACAGGAGCCTGATGGGGTGTCATTTGAAGTAATTTTGCTGATTTTTCTTGCTTGGAGTACATACACAAATATATTTATCGAGCTCGCTGAACACTATCCAATGAGGAAATAAAGCAGCAGTCAAGGAATCCATCGAAAATCTGCCATTATCTGTTGGGGCTTGATTGATCTGCTGCATTTTTGACGTTGGTCGCTTGAAGGACTGGTTGGTACAATGACATTAACATTACAAAATAAAAACTGAGGAAAATGCCAAGAGCAGTTGAACGTTTAAATTATGGTGCTCTTAAAAAGTATCTGAATCTTTGTCGTGCTTTCAAATAGCTTATATATGGAATACTCGAGAAGCTGCAGGATGAAAAAATGTTTGCAAAATAGGAATCACCATGTTAAAATCTTGACTATGGATCGGATTGCTGTCTTTGAAGCGTCCCTGTTCATGATTTATAAAATTATTCTTGCCTGCTAAACGTGGATACTTTACTTAGGCACTTTGGATACTTTGTTTACATTTAACAGTGTGTTTCAAGTTTAGTAAGTTTGTTTTAAAGGTTCAGTTGATACTTGATATAATATAAAAATTCAGGTCTATTGTCTATTGTAGTCTGAACATTTATCGTAGCAGCTATAGTCATTCATTGATGTATAAAGACTGAGACTTCTTAAGAATACTGTAAAAGAAGCAATTCTTAATTTATATTTTTAGTTTATGAATTAAATGTTCCTTGTGACATAGATATGGGGGAGGTGTTGGGGAGGTTAGTCGATAAAACTGTGCTGGCAGAAGGTGAATTTGGGGCTTTTTCCAGAATGAAAAATCATGCTATTTGTACCTTGTCTGCTTCACCTAAAAAGGCAAAGCTTTTGGAGTTATTTTGGTTGAAATTGTTTGGAATTGTCAAACGAGAAATGAAAGATTGTGGCTTGACATCGTCTGATGCTATCAAGAGAATTGTGATGCGGGTTTTTGCTT
>REGM01000657.1:12225-27583 GCA_004194415.1 Aurelia aurita
TTAAGAAACTTTTACTACTATGTACGGCCTGAGCCAAGTTTCTCAAAAAAATAATATGAATTGTGTAATTGCTATTTGTACTACAAAGAACTGTTTCTGAAAACATGAGTAACATACCATTTAAAACATCATCTGAAATCTTCGCTGAAATCCCTTTTTGGCTGTATGGTAGTGTCTTTATTTTCTTGACAGTCTATGCTAAAATAAACATAGTAATTCTGTTAGTAACAACAAAATAAACATTAGACTTCTGAAAAGCTTTTCAGTAACACTGCACAAAGAAGGGTAAATAATTGGAAATTTCTCAGTAAAAACTTCCTCCAGATTCAGAAGGCTGTACATTTTGATCAGTTAGCAAGCTATAATAGTTAGCCTGTTCCCTGCTACACTGTTTGTTGGTTGCGTTCTGTATATGTTTCTGTTAGTGTTGTCCCATTGGAGACTTAATGACAAAAATATCATCCATCCATCCTGAAATAATATTCTACCCTTTAGATATAACAGGAAATCAAGAGGCCTCATAGGCCAGGCCTACCTGCAATACTTTAAACTAATTCCTAAACCTGTAACGTAAACGAAGGGCACATACTAGCATTTCATCGTTCATCTAGCTAAAACAGAGCTTCAATTTAGGCTCGTAAAGCTTCATTTTAGTTTGTGCCTTGGCACCATAGCTGGTTGGAGGGAAGTTGCTGTGCCTGTATGTAAGTGCAGGCCTAACTAAGATAAAGACTAGATAGGCGCTAGGCAAGGCCCAGTTTATACCATGACAAAAGTTAAATATTTACACACTTACTGAGACACTTATTGGACGTATTTTTTAAGATAACATGATACTTATGTGGGTCTCATGTGGGTCTTGATATGTACATGAACAGGTTTTGATTTGAAAGTATTTCATGTGGTACGCAACAGGGCTTTTATCGC
Organism: Aurelia aurita; assembly: GCA_004194415.1. Classification (NCBI taxonomy): domain Eukaryota; kingdom Metazoa; phylum Cnidaria; class Scyphozoa; order Semaeostomeae; family Ulmaridae; genus Aurelia; species Aurelia aurita. Next base: position 13,153 of record REGM01000657.1, read on the forward strand.
CAGTCACCCTACAGGGGGGATTATGGAACATTGTACAGAAAGGTCACCAACTAGAACAAATATTCCAAAACTATTTAGAAGCTTTGAACCATGTGTCTAATGGAACTTCACTATGTCTTTGTAATGATTTTTGACACATCTAACCACCAACATCTGCACTAATTTTTTCACAAGTTATATATCTTTGATTCTTGAACATACATTTTGTACATTCCTAGCGGGCTGCACTGAAAGGAAATGAGGCATTACGCGAATGGGTAGCTCCTGTCAGGAATCACTTCTGGCACTGTTCAGAGTCATGCAAGGGTGATCTACACATTATGAAGGTATATAATTGGAAGTTACTACAGAACTGCACACAATTGACAATTGTAGCATGTAGAAAGAGAGTATTCCAGTGTGCGATTTGTGTATTACTGGATAGGGGGGGGGGGGAGGTAATATGATTTGAAGATCGAACCAAAAGCTGGATTTCCACTTGGTGCAAAATGTTATGCACTCCGTGTTTTATGCTTGTCAATAAAGAACCTCCATTATTGATTGATGCTACCTCTGAGTTAGCTTATCACATACAGTACAGGCCTTACACACATTAACATGGTTGTCATTCTTGTTCTGATGTGAAGAATTTTTAAGAATTCTTGAGAATTCTTGTGATGTTAATGTGTGCAAGGCCTGTACTGTAATTGTTCATATAGTATACAATTCATGGATATGCACATAATGTTTGTGGGATTCAGGGTATTTGAGAGTGATTCACTATGATATAACAATAAACCTGCGATTCACTAACTGTATGGTATTTTTGAGATAATACAATATGGCCTGCTTCATTGTAAAAAAAGTGTTATCACTCACTGTAAAGTTAATTAACAGCACAATGGCATGATCAGTGAATCCTTTTCAAATAAAGAAGATTGACTCAAGTCATATACACATTGTCTATGAGTGCATCTGTTGCTAACTTCCTGATTTAATTGTTTGCAGGACTCCTGGATCAACCTATTGAAACATGCTGCTGGTATTCATCAGTGGCACGAGGGTGGCTGTTCTCATGGTCCGTTATCGTCCGTAGACAGCAAAGTATTGGATATGAACTCATCTGCCTTTGAATCATTGCGAGAAATCATCATTGACAAAAAGTTCCTCATGTCATTTAAATTCTACACAAATTTTAAGTAAGAATTTCTTTCCACTTTATTCCTAGATCACTCAATGAAGTACTCCCACAATTTTAGTTGTCTTTAGAGGGGTTTACTAACTTAGGTATTTTAGAATTTCTTTGGTTAACCAAATCTCTCTGACTTAAAATAAAATATTCGAGGGGAGTACTTTATGCATCACCTGGTTCTACTTGGATGTTTATTGCGTCTGCAATAATGATACAAACTTTCAGTTTCTGGATTGTGCAATTTGATAGATTTAGGGCCTGTTCATATGGAGGCGAGCCAGCCCGCTTACCGGGCTGGCCCGCTAAGTGAGCTGATTTGACCTTCTGTTCATATGGAGGCGAGCCAGTCCGCTTACCGGGCTGGAAATGGTCACGTGATATTTTTTGGCGGGAGACTTTCTTTTAGCGCCAAGTTTCAAAATGGCGTCCTCAGGAATCATCTCTCACATTACTACATGCCTTTCAACGTTAGTTTCGTTAATTTTGACAATGAATGGAATCCTTTTATTATGGAAAATCAATGAGACAAGGAGGAATCACGTCATGTCTATGGTTCTTTCGAGAAAACGCAGCTATTATTTTAAAAAGCTCAAGAGTTTGAGGCAAAGACAGTTGAACCGGAAGAAGCGTAGCTGTTGGCATAAAGCAGGTCGCACTGATTTATGGTGGAAAAATATACTGACTGGGGTTGCTCCTGCTGACTCTTGGAGGAAAAATTTTAGAATGTCTCAGGAATCATTTAATAAACTTGTCAGAGAACTGANATGGGGCTTTCAAGTATGTTCAATTTTGTCGAACTTATGCGAATATCCTACTTACACAAGTCCAACTTACTCGAGTTTGACTTTACTGATCGATGTTTTACATGCTTTACTATTTTAGACTATGAAACGTTCAAACATTTAATATAACTGTTATTGTAGGTCTGGTTTTGTTTATTTTTTCCTTTTTTGCTTACTTGGGTATGATTCCACATTTAACTTTAAAACAAAAAGTGAAAAGCAAACTCAAGTAGTGTACTGTATATTCCTTTGTAGATATAATTCCCAAAGACTTCGCTACAGGTTGGCTGCAATTGATCACAACCATCATGTTGCCCTCCCACAGAGGCAGAACGGGTTCGGAGAACCAATGTACACAAGAAGGTGGAGCAAAAAGGCAGGTCGCTGGGTTTTGGTGAAGCTAAAACAACCCAAAGACTACTCCTATATCACACACATTGTGGCCCTTGCAATGAAATACAGACAAGATAACACAAAGCCTCTTTCCAGATCTGTAAAGCTCAGCAAATGTGATCCACGAAGAATAGCATCAAATATTGCAAAACTACCTGCAATGCCAACCAAAACATTGTTGCAGAGCCAAATTAGTGGCAAGCCAAAATGAAATGTAAATGATAGTACTGTACATGGTACAAAATTGTTGAGATATTATCGTCCAGTATTATTAAACGTTGCACTGAAAAAGGAAAGAAACAATAAGAGTGGCCTTTTGATGTCAAAATCTTGTTCACACAATTCCACAAATACACAGTGAAAGTCTCTAATCATTAACAAAGTTACTTTGTTACTGTAACATTTTTAAAAATAAATTTAAAGTCAGATTCCAGGTCAACGGTCCCGATAGCCTGTATATTGGCCATTTTCTGAAGGATATTTTCTGCGAATCGCCCATACACAGCAAGATGGAATTACCACCCGATTTCCAGGACCAAGAGGACCATGCTGCCACATCACAAATTGGCGGTAGGCTGCATGACGCATATTTGCCTTCGTGTATGAAGGAGACTCAACATACACATCAGCCTTGTTATTATGATAGCAACTTCTAAAATGAGACCATTCAGACAAATGTCAAAAAACGTTTTATCTCTCGAAATGGAACTTCTCCTCCCACAACATTTTCTTTCTTTCTGAGTAGGCATTTCTTGGCAAGCTCCACACTTGCACCACTTTGGTACTTGCACCAAAATATTTGCTTGTGGAAATGCATTCTCTTCGTCATCTTTATGTGAATACCTTTCAAGCCATTCCTTTAAAGCTGTATGCCGTGTGCCAAAGAAATCAACACATAGTGCTTCCAAATCATCTCGAGGCAACTTGTGGAGTGTTTCCTAACAAAGAAGTGAGAGAATATAAACATTAGTTGTACGCTTTGTTCCCTGCTGAACGCATTTAGAAAGAATTTTAACATACTACAACACAAGAAACAAGAAATAAGAAAAGCCTTGGAAGATGACAAAAATTGGAACTGAATTTGCTTGAATGAAACTATTTTTTATATGGAAAAGATATACCAAAAATATGCAATGATCTACTTCTAAATATTAGAAATTTTTAATAAACTTTTACTTTGCAAAATATTACAAAGTTGACTCAAGGTGATAAATCCTGTAGAAATTTTTGTGACATTATATTGTTAATACCAAGTCTTAGCCATAATTATTTTGATTTTCTTACACTATAGTAGACAATTTTACTCAGAGTTCTGATCACTTGTTATTTATTCAGCTACAAAGACCATATGATAATATGTTTTAAAAGTTTCAAAGTTTATGCATGTTTATATATTTAACACTAACAGCCATTACCTTTACATACATACTTGGTGTAATTGCTGCTTCTTCATTTTCTTCCTGACTTGTTTTCAATTTCTTGGGTTTAGTGGCAGTTTGAGTCTTGCCCTGTAATGCAGACAATGTTTACTGCAATTCAACTCAAAATTCCATGAATGTATACAATATAACAATACTGCAATAGACCTTTTAGTTATTCTACACAAGAATTTGAATCAAGCCTTATTTTTAGAAATTTTTTAAATTTCAAATATGTCCTACACTACAGTGATAGAAGCTCTATCAACCAAGACTTTCAAATAATTTGAAGAAAGATATCCCTTGATCCAGACTCTTTTGTAGAATAGCTAAATAAAAAGTATTCAGCTCAATGCAGTAGTGGGTCGAGGAGGGGTACATATTCTTCAGAAGGATACACATTATTTTTCCTAAAATTTTTCCTAAAAACCTGGCCCCCATACTTCCACACAATCCTACAAGGCTAGGGTAAAGAGGTACCAAAATTTTGAAATGACTCACAGATTCATGATTCAAGCATGTCTTCTTTTTTCCACATGTGCATAGGCTGGAGCAATATTTCCCAGCATTGCGGCATGGGCATCCTTTCCTTTGGCAGGTGTTTTTGCAGTCACAGGTCACTAAAAAGTTCAATAAGAGAATGGCACTGCCATACTAGGTAACTATTTCACAACTCGCTAATACCCTTTTGTTCAGGTACTACACCATCTCGTCCTTGAAATCTGCATCAAATAGCTAATAAACAAACAGGCCTAATTGACATTCCAAGGAGTACTGAAAAACAAGCTAAACACTAATTATTTCCTTGTGGATTTACTCAGTTTGTGCCAATATCCATGGAAGATTTTACGATACTGCTTCAAAAGAAAGCCCTGTTAGGCATTTTCCCACCAGGCTGATAAGAGAGGCATAAACAAGCCAAGGGCAAGGCCGAAATAAAGATAGGCCAGAGAGCGGAACTTACCTTCTGCTTGATTCCTTTCATTGGATCTTTCATCCTCGGCTGCTTCAGGTTGCTGTTGAAGCAAATTCACTAAAGCTGCATCATTGATTGTGCTTTCTTGTTGAAACCGTGGGAAAATGAACAACTGGTTAGCTTGCTGCGGCGAGTTATCATTCGTAATATCAGGAACAACAAATCTAACAAATCTAGAAGCCGCCATTTTCTCCGTTTCGAGTTCTATCATCCCTATTGTGTTTCTCTATTGTGTTCTAAGCCAATCAACTATGAGACAGATGTCCTTTAAGCCTACTATCGAGACAGAAATGTTATGTTTTGTAAATTTCATTTGTAAATATGGACGAAGAATTTTTGTAAATATTTGCTGAAAGCACCACGCAAGAAAAAGTCATGGAATAACATTCCTCAAAATATTACAATTTCTCCCACGAAAAAAATCGTTGGAAAGCGTTACAAGCAGCTCTTATTACAAAACTATTAAACAGTCGAAATCCGTTGGTATCCAAACCCCTTACTAGTTCTTTCTTCTTAATTTTTCCTTCATTCCCCCCCCCCTGCNGAAAATAATTTTGACCTCCAAGTTACGCCATTCGATCTGCAAGATATTTGAGCACAGGGGAAAACCAAACGACCCATACGCCCTTAGATATCCCACAATCCATAGGGACCCATGATTGACTAATATAAAACAAATACTTTTGATGTCATTAACTCAGGTTAAACGCGTCTAACCCCCATTTTATAGGTGACAGCATAAATTGTGAGACATAAAGGAAGGTAATTGTCAAGGAGATTCAGAAGCATATTCAGATGACATCACGAATTACGAATTATCAGCCAGCCACCATATACAAGCTCTAAAATTAAGCTAACACACCATGGTTTTGGAGATTCTGCTAGTTTGCTGCCTTTGAACAAGTTTTCGTAAATGAACTTAAATATTGGATGATAAACTTGCATCAAATCTTTTTGGGCATTAAGAGCAATGTGGAGAGGTCCCATAAGTGGAATAAATCCCTGATTTATGTTCCTTGGTGGTGTTATTGGCATTGTTGATCCAGGAGCCTGCTGAACATACTCAAAAGAACTGCTGTAGACATGCTGTCTTGAGAAAAACTGTGCTGGGTGGTCACCAGGTACAAAGATGTAATATTTGTCCAGGTATTCTTCAAGTCTAGAGTCAAGCATCCAGGTGATAGCTGTGCTGAAGGCTTGCTTACTTTTTAATGCAAGTTCTTTGAATTCCAATAAAGACAAATTATCAAATGAGCGTAATTGTTGGACAGCGGTTGACTGGTAGTATTCGTGTGCGTTTAGCCTACCTCTTGTACTCATTGGATAAAAAATTGTGGTTGTCAGCCAATTCGGCATAGAAGAGGCATATGTTGAAGACAAAAGAATCATATTATCATCAGAAGTGATCAAGGAAATGTCGTTATCCCCAATGACATGTGGATTATGCAGATCATTGGCTGTCCTCCATTCTACAGCTGGGATTTCCCTGAATATATTTATAACAATTGTGCACATGTTTATTGCGGTAGATGCCTTTGCTGCATCGGGCCTTCAGTTTGAATGAATGGAGGTGTAATCATCTATAGTAGCAACAATCTGCCAGCCATGCTCTATGGCTTTATCAATCTCTGCATTGACTGTTGGCATGTATGTGGCCTCTGCCTTTTGAATCAACCTCTGCCCTGTCCTTGCAGAACAAGTTGTGCCCAATGATCACTGCGTGTTCATAGCTTCTTGATTGAGATTGTTTGTTACTATAAAAAGTGTGTTATCTCTTTGCATCTTTGACTCAGGGCAAAGCAGAGATGATATATGCTTGAAACGACAATACGTTTATTAAATTGATGCCTTTGCTCACCCTGCATGTTGGAACAAACAGCTGCAACAAGATTTGCAAACACACTGATTGCACCATGCCTTATGCAGAAGTTCTCAAATTCATCTGGATCATAAATGGGTTTCTGTTTCTTGCGAATGAATTCCTCAACCATTCCATCTTTGATCATTTGTAATTCACTTTATTTAATTCTAAGATATTGTCAAAGATATGTTCTAAAATGTGGCTTCTTATGATTCTTTTCAAATTTACTGTTTATTTTTAAACATAACTGAACTGTTAATGGTATCTCATTAGAAAGAGTGTTTGCCATGTACGTTGTGCCTACAAATCACCCAAGCAAGGCTGAATAGGTACTGTCAAGTGGGGTGACTTTGATCAATTTTTTATGCTTTTTCTAGATAGTTCCAATCAGAAATGAATAAATTTAATGCAACTTTTCATGTGAACATTGCACATCACATGTGTGATATGCAAACAAGAAACAATGCTTTGTTTTGTTTTGTTAAGGAGCATTTATATATTTTAGTACCAAGAACAGACACCATAAATTACATACTTTCTGGTAATCTTCTGTTATCTGCTAGCAGTTGTGACACTAAATTTGGGGGAGTAATTGCAAATGAATCTTGAAGGATGTGGTATATTCCATGGTTTGTTGATGTAATTGCTGTACTTCATCAAGGATGTCAGTCACGTCAAGGATGTCCTCGTAAGTTTGTAATTGATGTGTTTGGGTTGCAGTTGATTGCTGTGATTTTGGTTCCTCATCTGTCTGAACAATCTCTTCAGTGACTTGAACAATTTCTTCTGTTTGTGTCTGACAGTCAGTGTAATCTTAATGGACCCTAAAATCAGCAAAGAACATCAACAGTTTCAAACATAAGATCAAAGATAAATTCTTTAAAATTTGCCAAAGTCTCGACGATAGCCCCTGCATATATTATTGAAAACGCAAATCAGCCAACAAATGGGGCTGGTTAACATTTTTCAGAATGAATTTTTCTAGTTTTTGACACAGAATCCTTTTTTCTTTCTTGAAACATTTTCTTTTCAATAACACCTCTGAAGGGACCATTATGGAAACAAGGTCATATTGACTTTTTGATGATATCCCTGCCATTTTTAACCTGGGTTGTTTTTAGACTACATTTTTAGCTTTTGCCTGTACATTTTGTATACCTGTAATTTCTTTAATTTATGTTGTAATTACTTTGATGGCAACATTATACATACATTGAATTGGATGACATTTCATATGATTCTTCATTGTTATATTGTAACTCAGGGCTTTCTGGTGTACTTGCTGCTGTAACTTGGTATGGTGTTGTTTCCATTGCATTGTCTAAAAATATGAGAATTCTTATGTTAACCTTTTCTCTTCACAGAAAAGTTACAGTACAACAGGAGAGGTACCCGCAACCTCTTACATCTAGCCATGTGCTTCAAACAACCTTAAAAGGGAAAAGTTGAATATTGGGTATCTTATATGCTATATATGAAACCATAATTTACTTTAAGCTTTAACGAAATAGACATACAGATCAAGCAACACTAGATTTGAACTGATTTCTTAAAATTTGAATTCTTTCTTTTACATGTATAAATTTTAAATGTTTCAGAGGGTTGCCCTCAGAAAGATGTTTATCAAGGGCCCTCCCAACCCTCCAAGGTAGCATATATTTAACAATTTTAAGCATACTTATCAACCATAGCAAAACAAGCTGTTACTGAGAATTTCTTAACTTTTTGTGAAGATTTCATCATTCTGGTACTATAAGTTCTTTGTTTCTTTGATGCCCTTTGCATTAAAGATATAGCTTAAACTAGATTTTAGTATTTTGCTTAATTAAGAAAAAGTCCCAAAAAGGAACATACCCACTTCAAGATTTAAAGTTCTTCTGACTTGCCAACTTTGATGTTCCTGTCATTGTGTTGACGTGCCGTGTCCAAACAGATTGTGTGTTGGAGTGCCATCATTCAAACATCTGGTTGAGAAGCGATCAATATACTGCAAAGTAATTTTGCCATTTTAGCTCTGTACATTGTATATTTTGTGAATCAATCTTTCATAGAGAATCTTTCATAACATTGATTCTCAAATAAGTTCCCCTCAAGTAAATTCCCCTCGTGAATAGCTCCCGTCCTCAGAATTAGGTGTGTCATTGTGCAGAGACAATTCTAATTTAAATGAATAAAACTTTATTAAGAAACTTTTTCATTTTATTTATGAAATCCAAAGAATACCTTTGCCGGTTTTTATGTCATGGTTTAGTAAAATAGCTTTAAATTGTAAACGAAGGCACACAAAAGTTCCTACGTCTCCGCTTAGCGTTTTATTTAGAAAGGTTTAGAAACAACTGTATGTTTGTATTTATATAAAGAGTATTTTAAAAGAGACTTACATCATCCTGTGTTTTTCCTGTCTTTCAACATCTTTGTACGGCCGACACACAAGCACAACATATGTCACCAGTTCTGTGGTTCCTGAGTCCAAAGGTGGTCCGAAAATCCTGCTCGTAATTTGTAGAATGGAGAAATCTCCGACTTTTTTGGCTTGTTGTTTTGCAAATGCAACATCCTTTCAAGCTCCGGTATCTGCCCTTTCCAGCTGTCACAGTTTCGTACATAAGAACAAGCAATGCAAGACATATTATCGGCCTAATCATACCAAATTATAGATAAGTGTAGTTTTAAAAAAAACTTTTTTTGTAATTAGAGACCAACCTTTTTCTGTACTTTTTCAAAACTTTCTATTTTCATTCAATCCACGCATTAAAACACTCTTTCTTCGCAAACAGAGGATTGGCCCATGCAGGGAAAATTTTGCTTGTGCCACTTTTTTAAAAATATTCGCCCCTTTATTCACTCGATCCCAAGCTACTTACAAAGTTGCCCTCGGGCATCCCCAAAGATATAAAGTGAGGCCTTGATGTATGCAAATTCTAAGGTCCCAAAACATGTTCTGACAAATGTCGCCTTTCTTGGGATTACTGGGACTTATGGCTTTTTTTCATCATGGACGTACGAGATTTTAACTTCATTTCTTAGGCTCATTCAAATTTAATGACCTTGTTCCTGTCACAAGTTACTTTTTATGAAGTTCTAGAAGATAAATATAATGGTTTTACAACCATCGTTCTCTTGTTTATCGTTGTGCTTATCGTTGTGTGGTGAGTGGCCGAGCAGCTTATACAGTTCCTGTTAGGGACCTGAAGTCAAGTGAGGTCAAAATTTGAATGGGTGACCTTCCAGATGCCTCACCAAACAACTCTCTTCACCATCCTTCGGAAGAGACGTTGAACTAGGGGTCGCATGCCTGGATGCGGCATGCATAATAGCTAGAAATCTTTCCAGCATACTTAAAATAAAGTAATGATGATGATGATGGTGATTCTCTGCTATGATGTCTCCCCCACCCCTGTGTTCTTACTTGCCAAATACTGGNTTTTTATGAAGTTCTAGAAGATAAATATAATGGTTTTACAACCATCGTTCTCTTGTTTATCGTTGTGCTTATCGTTGTGTGGTGAGTGGCCGAGCAGCTTATACAGTTCCTGTTAGGGACCTGAAGTCAAGTGAGGTCAAAATTTGAATGGGTGACCTTCCAGATGCCTCACCAAACTCTCTTCACCATCCTTCGGAAGAGACGTTGAACTAGGGGTCGCATGCCTGGATGCGGCATGCATAATAGCTAGAAATCTTTCCAGCATACTTAAAATAAAGTAATGATGATGATGATGGTGATTCTCTGCTATGATGTCTCCCCCACCCCTGTGTTCTTACTTGCCAAATACTGGGCAAATCAGTTGACGGGAAATTCTCAGGAAATTTGGAGAAATGCAAATTTTTCTTAGTTAAAACTTCTTAATTAGAACAATGACATCATAAATATAAATGATGTCATAGGTATTAAGTTTTGCTGATGTCGGCAAATATAAAAAAAATATCAAATGAAAGTACTTGTCAAAAGCAATTCAATGGTGCATGTTTGAGATCATTCAGACAAACGAGACACAAACTATGGCAGTTTTAGGCTTTCTTTTGTCAACCATGATGAAAATGAAAGCAATGAAATGTCAAAAATTTAATTGCCTAATAAATTTGAATAAAAGTCACTGGTTGTTTATATCTTCTGTTGCTTTATACCTCCCTGTGGACTGAGTCGAAAAAGGAAAAAAAAACACATATGTCCTGCGAATAGGATGCACTGACTCTGACCGAGTCGCAAAAAGCATATATTCATAAAACACACAAGACTCAAACAGAGTCGTCATTGACACAATTGAAGGCATAATGACCCTGTGAACTGAGTTGTAAAAAGCATATAAAACACATATCTCCTGCGAATAGGATGCACTGACTCTGACCAAGTCGCAAAAACATAAAATCATAAAACACATAAGACTCAAACGGAGTCGTTTACACAATAGAAGGCACAATTACCCTGTGGACTGAGTCGTAAAAGGTATATAAAACACATATATCCTGCGAATAGACCCATATATCCTGACCGAGTCGCAAAAATCATATGATCATAAAACACACATGACTCAACGCAGTCGTTGACACAATTGAAGGCACAATTACATTAACATCGACAACTTTCGGACGGAAAACTTTCGGAAAAACAACTTCGGACAAAAAACTTTCGGACGCTTTTTCAAGAATTTAGGAGAAAAAATCTTTCGGACAAAACAGTTTTTGCATGATATCAAAATATAGTTAAAACTAACTGTAATTTTACGTTAATTAATCGTGGGCAGCTTAACCCTAATCCATATGGGCTTTTTTCAAGCTACCATTTATGGGGGGGGGGTGGATTCCACCCCCCCCCTCTGAAATCAGCCTTAGACTAACCAGAATTCAATGTAACTTGGCACAGTTATAGAGCAAGTAATTTGTAACATGTAGCAACGTATGATTGAAAGTAATTTTACATTTCTCCCAACATTGAGCGAAAGGCTCGTGTAGCAAAGTATACCCAATCGATTTCTAAATTCCCAAATCACAACGAAAAAGTTTTCTCTTTGTCCATTCACGTTGAGTCTTTACAAAATCTGATCGACGTTTTTTGATCGTTTTCAGAGTTTTCGAGAACAAAAATTTTAAGAAACTCGCTCATAGCTCAAGAAACAGAAGATTAAAAAATTTACAAAAAATACTAGAATCTAATTCTGGATTTTAGCTAAAGATTAAGTCATAAATCTTAAAAATCGGTCCAGTATACGATTTATCATGGCCTGTCAAAAGTAGATTTTTTTGGCGCACCCGGTAGGAAAAGCAACGAGTGTGATCTAATACGTTTCTTTGTGTTTTTCTATTTTCAAAGAATTTAAAACGTAAAAAGCATATAAAACACATATATCCAGCGAAGAGGATGCACTGACTCTGACCGAGTCACAAAAAGCATATAAAACATATATCCTGCGGAGAGGATGCAGTGACTCTGACCTAGTCGCAAAAAGCATATAATCATAAAAAACATAGCTGTACCTGAAGATGCAGGCAAACATTATTACTGATACAAAACAAATATATGTGTACAACAGATGAAAGCAAGAAGGAAGAAACCACCAGCTTTCGACAGCAAGAAAGAACCCCTGAGAACAAAACGGGGCAGTCCACATAGCTAGTTTTGTAGCAATAGGAACTGTACAGCCGTTAGGCTGTATACCTGGAAAAAGCTTACGTGAAACCATCGGGTTGCTCAGTTCTTGCTGAGCGGTGGAACAAGGGAGGTAAACCCTGGCCTACTGAATGCGATACATTAAATACTTAAAGTTCTAGAAGTAGAAAGTAAGAAAATTCGAAAGTCAACCTGTGTGCAAACGTCCAGTCTTCGGCAGCAACGCCTGAGAAAACTCCCAGCAGTATTGCAGAGCAGCGAATCAGGAATGGCGAACAAACCAAGCATCATATAAAGTGAGCAACAGGAAAGAGTCCATAAAGCGACGTGATATAAAATGACAGTGTTTCTTCGGCTGGCCAAAAGCATAAGCTGTAAGGAATACTCCTTTGTGATGCTGTGCAGGTGAAGAGCCTCGATACAACGCAAATTTTCTCGAAGTAGAGAGTTTGTCGAACGGCGAAAGACAGGTCATCAACCAATATTGTGTTCGGCATCAGTTGAGACCATTAATGGGTCCATGCACCCTTGTAGCTCCAGTGCATACTTGTTGTACTTGAACTGCATCCATGTGATGTGGTGCAGTTCTTTATGGGTGTAACAGTGGAGGCCCAGGAGGCGAGCCCCCTGGGCCTACAAACCCTTCTCAAAATCAGTTCTCTGCAGCACGCTAGTGATATTGAAGGGTGAGTGGCAAAGCGATTTGCACTCTTTAATAGTGAGAAGAACGCCCAACCCAAATAAGGGAAAACCAATTAGGCGAAGCAGCATCGAACGATGAGGAAATATGCAATAGGGCTAATCTGCAATATTGCAATGTCATGCAACCAAGGCAATTAGATAAGGCATGACCCCACTAAAATAGATATTGATATTCCCCAATTAGGTCCCATGGCAACCAAGACACAGCACTCCAATGCTATCTGATTTAGACCAACATTGAAGCATGCTGCTACAATTTAAGCATTTTAGCGCAATGCATCAAAGTTTTGTATAGGGAAAAATATAGTAAAATTGAAAAGAAGCACCTCCAACAAGATTTGGGCTATTACAAAAAGTGAAAAGCAAAATCAGATAGGTTACAATCAATGAAAAATGTAATAGAAGAATGACCCTGAGGAGTAATTAGTAAGTTGTAGTAGGTTAAAAATTTGTCCCCAACCCCTAACTAAATATTTTCCAAGCCCCTACTAGTTGGCACCTGAGAGTAGGTAGGTTGATACATAGATTTTATATTGTTTGCATTTTGGTTGTTTTGATTGTGCACTCAGCTTTTCACTGAAGCTCTTTATCTCTAATCTGCTTTCCATTCTCTCCTTTGCTACTTTTGCATATACACACATTTTGTAGCTCCCACGAGACAGGCACCACTGCCGACTTCAGCAGTTCTCACTTTGTGATTTCTTCCATCTTTCCACACCATAATATATTGTTATACATATTGTGAGTTACCTTAACCCTATTCTAACCGGGTAAATTTTTATTGATTTTCTACCGGGGGGGGCGTTTTTCGCACCCCCCTAATTATCTCCGCAACTATAACAGCTATGATAATGAGACTTGCACTGTATCATAATTGAACAAAGGAGAATCCAAAAATAGCATTAATTAGTTTGTAGTCACGTGACTAGTTGCTAGGCAACCAAAAACAATGCAAATTGTGACAAAATCGAGCTATTAGCATAAAAAGGTCTATTTTTACTAAATAACTGGGTGAAATCACCATTAAACTATCAAAATACCTGCTTGATATACTTACTTTGCAGTCTCATGTAGTTTTATATCAATATTTTTGGTTTTTAATTAATTAACTAATTAATTATGGACAATAAGATTCAAAACAAAAATTGTTAGCGCAATAATTAAGCTTAAACACTATCAATTTCGCATTTACTTGGTGAAATCAGACGTCTTCATCAATATTTGAAATCATTCCATGATTTTTCATGCTAAAATTACTAATTAATTAGAAATATGACGTCATAAAGATTGATGACGTCATACAATTTAAAAATTGCTGATGTCAGCAAATATAGATAAATTATATATCAAATGAAAGTACTCATTGAGACGAATCGAATGGCATATATATTGATGATATTTGAGAAGAATTAAAGAAATTAGAGCCGTTTTAGTGATTTTCTTTGTGACCTGTCTCCAAATATGGGCATCTGGTGGTCACGTGGTTAAACAATAGGCATTGAAATTTTTATTTTTTGGTTGCC
>REGM01000657.1:31400-46829 GCA_004194415.1 Aurelia aurita
GTAAATACCTATTCACAAAATCATCCACAAGAATAAACATCGAGTGTTCGTTATTTACATATTTTACAACGGCAATTCTCTCCATTCCATTTTTAAGATGAGATACCAACAAAATTAAAAACGATAGTTTCCATCTTCCAACGGTGTTATTTGTTGGGATGAATAAGACTTTTCGATTCGGGTCAATTTTAATATTTTCGTTTTGAATTACAGGCAAATACTAGCAGTTCAAGTGCTCACACTGCTGTATCACCTTCAAGCCTTGAGAGTGGAGTCAAAAGAAGATCGAAGAAACCTGCAGTTATGACAGATTATGTGTTACCTCGCAAGAGAAGAAAAGCTTCCCTCAATAAAGAAAGTGCCACGAATAATCAGCTAGAAATTACTGGCAAAAAACAAAAACTGACATGTCTTATTATTACGACAAATCTAACAGAGCGGAAAATAATTTCTCCGGAGACTATGAGTAGTGGAGAAAGGCCAAAGCTGACCCATCAGAAACGTAAATATGTCCGTAAAGTTGCATCACAAAGGTGGTCTATAGTCAATGATGAAAAGGATGGATCCGTTGAAGTTGTCTCGAGAAACGTCGTGCAAGATGGAAAAGACATGCGAGTGGAATGTGTCTTCCAAGAGGAAGCAAGGTAAGGAAATTTTAATTCGTGCAGACGGCATGACGTCGCAGCAGCTTTGAAAACACGTGACCTCTTTGCTGCTTCTCGGCCGACTGGGTGGTGTTCGGGGGTTGGCTGGTCTCTGGGGGGTGGTTTTGCAGGGCGGGGGCTCGCGGCTCGCTGGGGCGGAGGGCATAGTTACCTTAAACTCTATGATATTAATTCGTTTTTTTTGTTTGTTATTCATGCTATTGTATTAATAATGGTTGGCATTAATTAGCCTAGTTCTATTAGCTACGCCAACCTTAAACTAAGAAATTATTATTATTATTATTATTATTGTTATTGTTATTGTTATTTTTATTGTTATTATTATTACTATTATTATTATTGTCTATTTATTGTCTATTTATTGGCCAATATAAGCATTTCTGACCTGTTTTAACTATTTGAGGCTATTTATTATAAAGAAAAAATGCCGTTTTACTTAATAAATGTCGTAGGAGTCTATAAGTTACGAAATCTAGTTATTTGAAGGTGTTGTGCAAGGTTGTTCACCATAGTTGCTCTATGGGTGTTAATTTTTATTTATAGGCCTAATTTAAGCGTTTCTGACATTTTTTAACTATATGATACTATTTATCATCACGAAAAACAATCGTTTACTTAGGAAATGTCTTTAAATGTCTATAACTTACTAAATCTAGTTATTTAATGGTGTAGTGCATAGTGGATCACCGTAGTTGATCTATCATCGCCTATTTTCATATTGCCCCTATTTATGCGATTCTAATATGATTTAACTATTTGAAGCTGGTTTTTTTTTTTACAAAACAAGGCTGTTGTACTTAGTAAACGTCTTTAACTTGCTAAACTATTTTTTTTAATGTAGTTGCCTATAGTGGCTAACCAAAAATGATAAAACATTAGCCGAACTAGTTTTGTCTATTTTGATATGATGGCCTAGTACAGTAAATCACCGCATATAACAACCTACTTTTTTGAGAGCCAGGCTGAATGAGGTTCTTATTTTAAAAGTAATTCGATTAATTTCAGCGTATAAAGGTTCTTATTCGAAGGGTCCCTTATGCAAACCTTTTAGGAGGCATCACCAAGAGATTTTAAACTCTTTCATTTGTTTTGGCAATATTACTAAGGACCTAATAACTGATTCTAAGCTTACAAATAGCAGGTGAGGAGATTCAGATTTTAACAGCCAATTGGGGAAAAAATGAACATAATAAGGACAATAAAAAATCCACTTTGTTCCTTGTAATAAGAACATATTTCTTCCATCAAGCTGAAACACGTTCTTAATTATGAGGTGCATAATTTAGGAAAAACAACCTGTAGGCTCTAATTTTTGTAGGTTCTTATATGCGGGGATTTACTGTATAAGCCTTTTCGACGTGTGTCTTTACAAGTCTTTAACTTGAGAAATCTAGTTATCTAAAGGTGTTATGCATAGTAGTTCCCCATAGTTGATCTATGAGTGTATATTTAATTGATTGCCCTACTATAAGCGTTTCTAGCATGATTTAACTATATGAAGCAATTTATTATAAAGAAAAACAATAGTTTTGCTTAGCAAATGTCATTAAAAGTCTAAAACTTACTAAATTTAGTTATTTAATGGTGTTTTGCATAGTGGATCGCCATAGTTGATCTATCATTGCCTATTTTCTTATTTAGGCCTAATATAAGCGTTTCTGACATGTTTTAATTATTTGAAGCAATTTATTATGAAGAAAAACAACCATTTTACATACCGGGTGTCCCAAAAAAAGTATATAGATTTGGTCAACCATAACGATCAGAATTTAGCATGAATCCTTCTGAAATCATTTTTAAAACATTAATCGATAGCTAACTTGAACATAGATACCTTTTTGTTGACATTGGTGCGTTGAGAGTAGAGATATTAATCTTCAAAGGAAAAATTTGCCTCCACCTCCAAACCAGAGCTTTGGCGTTTTAGCCTAAACAAATTCATGAAACACAGCGAAAAAGTCAACAATAGCCTTGAAAAAATTTGAAACAAGAGGAGAAAAATTTATAACTGCACAACAAATGCGTTCCACAAATTATAATTTACGTGACTCTTATCATCCGGGGAGCTCCTAAGTAAACTTCATTAATTTGAAGTGAAACAAATTGTGGGCATTAAAATGAATAAAGTTTGCTTCGGAGCTCCCTTGATGATAATTGGCACGTAAATTATATTTTGTGAAACGCATTTGTTGTGCAATTTTTAATTTGTCCCCTCTTGTTTCAAAATATTCAAGTCTATTGTTGAATTTTTTGCTGTACTTCAAGAATTTGCTTAGGCCAAAATGCCAAAGCTCTGGTTTGGAGGTGGAGATAAATCAGTCCTTTGAAGATTAATACCTCTACTCTCAAAGCACCAATGTAAAAAAACAAGGTATCTATGTTCAAGTTAACTATCGAGTAATGCTTTAAGAATGATTTCGGATTGATTCATACTAAAGTTTGATTGTTAGGGTTAACCACATCTGCATACTTTTTTGGGAAACCCGGTAGTAAAAGTCTTTAAAAGTCTATAACTAACTAAATCTAGGTATTTAATGGTGTTGTGCATAGTGGATCTCCATAGTTGATCTATAATTGCCTATTTTCATATTGTCCTTATTTAAGAGTATCTAACATGATTTAGCTATTTGAAGATAGTTTCTTTAACCAAACAAGGCTGTTGTACGTAGTAAATGTCTTTAACTTTCTAAACTTGTTGTTTTGATGAAGGCTGCTTATAGTTGCTAACCAAAGTTGACAAAACATTAGTTGAACTAGTAGTGTCTATTTTGATATGATGGCCTGGTATAAGCCTTTTTGACGTGTTTGAACTATTTGAAGCCATTTTAGATAACCAAAAAAGGCTGTTGTACGTAGTAAACGTACTTGTTGTTTTAATGAAGGCTGCCTATAGTTGCTAACCAAAGTTGATAAAACATTAGTTGAACTAGTGGTGTCTATTTTGATATGATGGCCTGGTATAAGCCTTTTTGACGTGTTTGAACTATTTGAAGCCATTTTAGATAACGAAACAAACCTGTTTTAATTAGGAAATGTCTTTACAAGTCTTTAACTTGAGACATCTAGTTATTTAAATGTGTTGTGCAAAGTGGTTCACCATCTTGTTCACCATCATTCTTGTTCACCATCTTGTGCAAAGTGGTTCACCAGTGTTTGTGTTTTATACATCTACGCTATTTTATGGTACTACAATTATTTATCTATTATATTTTTGTTTCATTGTTAATGGTACCACACGCAACAAACACATTTTTATTGGTTCACCATAGTTGATCTATGGGTGTATATTTTAATTTATTGGCCTACTTAAAGCGTTTTTAACATGATTCAACTATTTGGAGCAATTTATTATTACGAAAAACAACCAGTTAACTTAATATTGTCCTTAGAAGAATTTAACTTACTAAATCTAGTTATTTAATGTTGTTGTGCATTATAGATCACCATAGTTGATCTATGATTGCCTATTTTCATATTGTCTCGATTCAAGCGTTTCTAACATGATTTAAATATTTCAAACTATTTATTATAGAGGAATACAATAGTTTTACTTAGGAAATCTCATTAAAAGTATAAAACGTACTAAATCTAGTTATTTAATGGTGTTGTGCATAGTGGATCACCATAGTTGATCAATCATTGCCTATTTTCATATGTAGACCTAATCTATGCGTTTTTGACATGTTTTACCTATTTGAAGCCATTTCTTATAAAGAAAAACAGCCGTTTTACATAGGAAATGTGTTTTAAAGTCTATAACTTACTAAATCTAGTTATTTAATGTCGTTGTGCATAGTGGATCACCATAGTTGATCTATGATTGCCTATTTTCATATTGTCCCTATTTAAGCGTTTAATGATTTACCTACCAGGTGCCCAAAAAACTGTATACATGGCTAAATTGAATTTTGATGTTTTTGCTTACCATTATCAGTACCTTGGTTGTACAGCTATAAATTAACAAACGCAGTATTTACTTTAAGGCCCAAACCAGAGCTTGTGATTGTAGACCCCTGACAAGGCAAGAAACCCTAAAGCATGGCAACGCTCGATATTCTCAGCAAATATTTTGCTATTGGTTTTAATTGAAAAAACTAAATCAAAGACTTTCCGTGACAAAATGTATCATTGTTTCTTATTGGTCAAGGGAATTCTTTACCTTTACTACAATGAACCAGTTATTGTTAAAATCACAATTTTTAAGTTAAGTAAAAATAAAGAAATCTCTTGATTAATGATAATATAATATGAGTGTCCCTTGAGAATATCTTCCTCTCGGTTTCTAACAATAATAATCATGAGGTATATCAGCTTTGGATGTTGAGGGCCGACATGCCTCTGCCTTCCCTAGAATCGTTAGCTCTTCTCTTGTGGAAGCTCTGGTTGGGCCTATGAGGAAACTTCACACTTCCTGATTTATTGCTCTGAAACCAAGTTACCGAAAATTCTCAGAAAAATATCAATATCTAATTCATTCATTGAGGGTTAGCATATAAATAGTTTTGGGATGATTTAGCGATAACTCTTGGCGTCAGAATTTTTCAAACTTGTATACAGTTTTTTGGGACACCCTGTATTTGAAGCTATTTATTATAAAGAAAAACAACTGTTTTACTTAATAAATGTCTTTAAAAGACTATAACTAACTAGTTAACTAAGTCTAGTGACTTACTAAGTCTAGTTATTCAATTAATGGTGCTGTGCATAGTGGATCACAATAGTTGATGTATGATTCCCTATTTTTGTATATCGGCCTAATTTAAGCGTTTCTAACATGTTGTAACGATTTGAAGCTATTTATTATCACGTAAAACAATCTGTAGACATGTGAATGAGGCTTGGTCTCGCATGGAAAGTATCTTGAGTAATATATTTGATCGTCACGCTCCAAAAATCTGCAACAATATCAGGGAGCAGCCTGCTCCCTGGCTAAACAGCGATGTCAAGAAACTTATGAATGATAGAGATAAGCTGCTTCGAAAATCGATAAGAACGAAGGATGAGCTTGACATCTCACAACATAAACGGAAGCGGAACGAGGTCAATATTGCTATCAGAAAAGCCAGGTCTTCCTACTATAAAAACATGCTGAAAGAAAATTCTGGAAATCCAAATAAGTTTTGGAAAGCTTTGAAGACCATATACCCCACAAAGTCTAAAGCAGGCCCATCAATGCACTCATTTGATATAGATGGTATGAAAACTAACGACCCATCCAAGATATCTAATGCTTTCTGTACATTTTTCGCTACAGTAACATCAAAATTGAGAGAGAGTGCAATTCCTTTACGTGATTTTGTTTGGAGGAACCCTGTAGCTATACCTCAAAGAACTGAGAAGTTATTCAAATTTCGACCAATTTCAAAGTTAGAAGTTGAACGAGAGCTTAGATCAATCAAGCGTACTAAATCAACTGGCATCGACAACTTGCCCCCAGGTTTACTGAAGGATGCTGCTTGTTTCATAGCTGCCCCTCTTGCTCACCTGATTAATCTCTCACTCGAGACGGGAATTTTTCCAACAGACATGAAAATTGCAAAAATAGTGCCAGTGCATAAATCAGGCTCTCTTTCAAGCTTCGATAACTATCGACCAATCTCAGTTCTACCCGTGTTATCAAAAGTGATTGAAAAGTTGGTACACCGTCAACTTATGGAGTTTCTTGACAAAAATAAGTTACTTTCAAAGTTCCAGTTCTGATTTAGGCCGAGACTGTCTACGGAGTTAGCAGCAACCCTGTTGTTAGATGAAATACGGAAGAGTGTCGATGAAGGAACACTGATAGGTGCAACGTTTATAGATCTCAGCAAGGCCTTTGATACCATAAGCCATTCAAACCTACTCCAAAAACTCCCCCGGTATGGAATCAAAGACGGTGAACTTTCTTGGTTCACAGATTATCTTTTCCACCGCTCAGCAGCTGTAAGTTATGGGAAATTCTCATCAAAGACATCGGACATCCAAACAGGAGTACCTCAAGGCTCCATCTTGGGTCCGTTGCTATTCATCTTATTCTTCAATGATATCACTGATGTAATTGAAGGCGCCAGGATAGTGAAATATGCTGATGACACAGTGATCTACGTTGCTGATAAAGATATGAAAGTCATCAAAACCAAGCTTTCATAAGATATGGATTCTATCGCTGACTGGTTTGATGAAAATGGATTGATAATTAATTTGAAAAAAGGCAAGACGGAATCTCTTCTTTTTGGGACTTCGCAAAGGATCGCGAAACAGAGTGAGAAACTTGATGTAATGTACCGAGGCTCTAAAATACTGAACACCAAACAGTACAAATATCTTGGTATTGAAATAGATAGTACCCTGAATCTAAGTACCCACTTTGAAAAGTGCTTCAAACGTGCATCGTCCAGATTACGATTACTGGCAAAGATAAGGGATTCCCTCGATCTGACCACTGCAAAGGCTCTGTATGATTCAATGATTCTGCCAACCTTCACGTATTGCGGAGTACTGCAACTCAAGTTGACTTCAACTCAAGCAAAGAGTCTCTCGTCATTTCATGATCGCTGTTTAAAAGCAATCAATGGAAACTTGAAAAATCCAATTGCAATTCAATCAGTTGTCAATGCCAAAAACACCAGGGCATGTAAACTTGTGCGTAAATTTTTAGACAATGATATTTGCGAGAACTTTCAAGGCTATTTCGAGTTGCAACAGCACAAAACACAAACAAGAAACAACGAATGTTTAATAAGGCTGCCGGGTATCAAAACAGAATACGCTCGGAAGTCCTTCCGTTTTATGGGTGGAAAGATATATAATGAACTTCCAACTGACCTCAGAAAAACTGAATCCTTTAAGAAATACGAAGAATTGTTGAAGAAACATTTTAGTTGAAACTTGTATCTTTGGAACTTGTAAATAATCATTGTAATTACTGCTAGGTTTTTTAAGAGGGTTTTTAGGTTTTCCTTTCTTTTTCCGTTCCGTTGATAACAGCATTTTTTGTTGAAATGTATATCCTGTATAAAGATTCGTTATATCATTATCATTATATTATTAATCGTTTTACTTGGGAAATGTATTTAAATGTCTATAACTTACTAAATCTAGTAATTTAATGATGCTGTGCATAGTGAATCACGATAGTTGATCTATGATTGCATATTTTCATATTGTCTCTATTTAAGTGTTTCTAACTTGATTTAACTATTTGAAGCTATTATGATCAATCAAAACAACTTTTTTACTTTATAAATGTCTTTAAAGGAGCATTAAAAAAGCACATGGAGAAAATAGACACCCTTAGATCAGCTAAAGTTTTATCAACTTTGATTAGCCACTATCCACAACACCAGCAAAACAACTAATTTAGCAAGTTGAAGACATTTACTAAGTGTCAAAGCCTTGTTTGGTTATAAAAACTAGCTTTAAATAGTTAAAAACATGTCACAAACGCATAACTTAGGCCAATAAATGAAAATAGACAATTATAGGCCAACAATGGTATCCTATAAATGCATAACAACATTAAATACCTACATTTAGTAAGTTATAGACTTGAAAACACATTTCATATGTAAAATGGTTGTTTATCTTTAAAAGAAATAGCTTCAAATAGTTTACAGAAGTAAAAAACGCTTAAATTAAGCCATTAAATGAAAATAGACAGCCTTAGATCAACTAAAGCTTTATCAACTTTGATTAGGCACTATACACAACTACTTTAAAACAACTATTTTAGCAAGTTAAAGACATTTACTAAGTAGCAAAGCCTTGTTTAGTTATAAAAACTAGCTTTAAATAGTTAAAACATGTCACAAACCCTTAACTTAGGTTAACAAATGAAAAACGACAATTATAGCCCAACAATGGTATCCTATAAATGCATAACACCATTAAATACCTACATTTAGTAAGTTATCGAAAATCTTAAATAAGAACATCTTAAATAAGAAAATCTTAAATAAGAACAATGTATGAAAACAGTGGCGTACACAAGGGGGGAATGGGGGGGTCCGGACCCCCCCCACTTNCGTATGATAACGTCATGCTTTTGGGCAGTGCGATGAACTTTGATTAGTTTAGAACGTATATTCTTTACCAAATGCTTTAAGAAATGAAAGAGATACTTAAAATAGCTTCGCTTCGGCATAGGATTCTGGATTGCGCTAAGATGGCATCGAGGAATTCTTTACCAAGATAAGATGCATTATGTTCTAACCAAAGAAACGTTAAAGATTCCAGTGGCGTACCCAAGGGGGGGATGAGGGAGTCCGAACCCCTCCACTTTAAAAAAAGATGATCCTTGAGATTCACTCAAAAACGCAATAAAATTGGTACCTAGGGGAGGGGGGTAGGCAGATCTTTCAAGAGGTTTTAGGTTTCCAAGCCTGCTGGAACGATATTGGGAGAGGCGTTCTGAGACAAACTAGAAGGCATGTCCTCAACCATTTTCATGGTGCTTTGACCCCAGATCCCTTCATGTCAATACCCCCAGTTATCTTAGCCTGGACACACCGCTAGCTAGAGGAATCCCTATTTGCCACTACTCTTGAAAACAATCTCGGGAAAGTGATTTGAAGAGGCTGTACCCCAACCTCCAAAAATAATTCAAATAACAGCAACATTTATGAAACTTTTATGAAACAAAATATAACTAAAAGGGCGTAGCCATCATTCTCAGAGAGTCTGAAGGGCGTGGTTACTAGATATTTTCTGGGGGCTTCGCCCAAGATCTTTTCACGTGCTGCACTATTCACTTTCAGCACTTTTCACGTGCTGCGTACGCCCCTGTGTGAAAATAGGCCATCATTGATCAATTATGGTGAACCACTATGAACAACACCTTTAAATAACTAGATTTAGTAAGTTATAGTCCGTTAAAGTTATTTAGCAATCTAAAAAGTTGTTTTTCTTTATAGTAAATTGCATAAACTAGATAAAAGATGACAGAAAAGCGCAAATCAGGCCTATTAATGAAAATAGACACGCATAGCTCTACTAAATTTTTATCAACTATGGTTAAGCACTATACAAAACTCCATTCGTACAACTGAATTAGCAAATTTAAGATATTTACCAAGTTAAACAGCCTTGTTTCTTTATAGAAAATAGCTTCAAAGAGTTAACCCTATCTCACCTGGGGGGTGGATTCCACCCCCCCAACCAAGTTTTTGCTTGCCGTTCCTAACATATGCAACGCAGCATCCCAAGATTGCTTACGTTTAACGTTATAACTATACTGTATCGAATTATGAAAATTTCAAGATTCTAAATATAGCACCGTAACAATCGCAAGGATTTTTTTAATGTGTGGTCGACCAAAATTGAATATTTATTTTGAAACTGTTACAAATATTAATCTCAAATATGGTACATATTATGCCTATACATGTATTTAATGATATCCATCTCAATTTGACACAAAACATTACAATTTAATCCCTTATTTTATTGTTTTAATCATGATACCGATTATCATCATAATCATAACTTCATATCTTTTTATTGTCATAGCAACAAGAACAATAGACTTAATTTGATTTNTAACTATACTGTATCGAATTATGAAAATTTCAAGATTCTAAATATAGCACCGTAACAATCGCAAGGATTTTTTTAATGTGTGGTCGACCAAAATTGAATATTTATTTTGAAACTGTTACAAATATTAATCTCAAATATGGTACATATTATGCCTATACATGTATTTAATGATATCCATCTCAATTTGACACAAAACATTACAATTTAATCCCTTATTTTATTGTTTTAATCATGATACCGATTATCATCATAATCATAACTTCATATCTTTTTATTGTCATAGCAACAAGAACAATAGACTTAATTTGATTTGATCGCGTGATTTTGATTGTTTGCATCAAAGTCCATCTAATTACTAAGTTATACGCTCATAGCTACTGTAACAGCAGAGAAAAAGAGGGGGGTAGAATTAACCCACCCCCAGGTTGTGACCGCTTCAAAAGTTCCAGGTGAGATAAGGTTAAAACATATCAGAAACTCTTAAATAACGACAATATATGAAGGTGGACAACCATTTAGCAATTATGGTGAACAATATGAACAACACCTTTAAATACCTACATTTAGTAAGTTTGTACATTTTGTACATTTTGTACCTTTAAAGTCATTTGGAAATTCAAACAGTTGTTTTGCTTTATAGAAAATTGCTTTAAGTAGATAAAAGATGACAGCAACGCTTAAATTAGGCCAATTAATAAAAATAGACACCCATAGTTTTACTTTAGTTTTATCAGCTATGGCTAGCCACAATTCAAAACTCCATTCGAACAACTGAATTAGCAAGTATAAGATATTTACTAAGTTAAACAGCCTTGTTTCGTTAAAGAAAATAGCTTCAAAGAGTTAAAGGACAAACGTTGATAACAACGATTTTATAATTGTTCAAGTTTTCATCATGTTAAAATTCGGTATTATTATTATTATTTATTATTAAAACATGTAAGAGACTTTTAAATAAGGACAATATTTGAAAATAAACAACCATTGATTAATTATGGTGAGCCATAATGAATAACACCTTTAAATAACTACATTAAGCAAGTTATAAACTTTTAAAGTCATTTGGCAATCTAAACAGTAATTTTTCATTATAGTAAATTGCTTTAACTAGATAAAAGATGACAGAAATGCTTAAATTAGGCCTATTAATGAAAATAGACACCCATAGTTCTACTAAAGTTTTATCAACTATGGTTAGCCACAATTCAAAACTCCATTCGAACAACTGAATTAGCAAGTATAAGATATTTGCTAAGTTAAACAGCCTTGTTTCTTTAAAGAAAATAGCTTCAAAGAGTTAAAGGACAAACGTTGATAACAACGATTTTATAATTGTTGAAGTTTTCATCATGTTAAAACTCGGTATTATTATTATTATTTATTATTAAAACATGTAAGAGACTTTTAAATAAGGACAATAGATGAAAATAAACAACCATTGATTAATTATGGTGAGCCACAATGATTAACACCTTTAAATAACTACATTAAACAGGTTATAAACTTTTAAAGTCATTTGGCAATCTAAACAGTAATTTTTCATTACAGTAAATTGCTTTAACTAGATAAAAGATGACAGAAATGCTTAAATTAGGCCTATTAATGAAAATAGACACCCATAGTTCTACTAAAGTTTTATCAACTATGGTTAGCCACAATACAAAATTCGATTCGTACAAATGAATTAGCAATTTTAACACATTTACTAAGTTAAACAACCTTGTTTCTTTTATACAAAATAGCGTTAAATGGAAAAAACATGCAAAAAACTGCTTAATAATAACAATATATGGAAATGGACAACCATTGAGCAATTACGTTGAACCACTTTTAACAACACCTTTAAATAACTACATTTAGTAAGTTATACACCTTTAATGCTATTTGGCAATTTAAACAGTTGTTTTTCTTTATAGTAAATTGCCTTAACTAGATAAAAGATGGCAGAAACCCTTAAATTAGGCTTATTAATGAAAATAGACACCCATAGTTCTACTAAATTTTTATCAACTATGGTTAGCCACTATACAAAACTCCATTCGTACAAATAAATTAGCAAGTTTAACACATTTACTAAGTTAAACAACCTTGTTTCTTTATACAAAATAGCTTTAAATGGATAAAACATGCAAGAAACTGTTTAATAATGACAATATATGGACATGGACAACCATTGAGCAATTACGTTGAACCACTTTTAAGAACACCTTTATTATACACCTCTATAAATAACTACATTTAGTAAGTTATACACCTTTAATGTAATTTGGCAATTTAAACAGTTGTTTTTCTTTATTATAGTAAATTGCTTTAACTAGATAAAAGATAACAGAAACGCGAGAATTTGGGCTATTAATGAAAATAGACACCCACAGTTCTACTAAAGTGTTATCAACTATTGTTAGCCACTATACAAATCTCCATTCGTGCAACTGAATTGGCAAGTTTAACACATTTACTAAGTTAAACAACATTGTTTCTTTATAGAAAATAGCCTTAAAGATTTAAAACATGCAAGAAACTGTTTAATAAAGACAATATATGGAAATGGACAACCATTAATCAATTATGGTAAACTATTATGAACACCTTTAAATAACTACCGGGTGTCTCAAAAAAATGTACCCCCTTTTGACTGGAAAAAAGAGCAAAACGATAAGATATTGGGACTTTCCGCATGCACAGCTAAATTTGTTTATCTTCAACTTAAATGCACGTACCTTGCATTTGTAAATCGTCCACCAAGCACCAGAGATATGAGCTCCCAAAGACAAAATTTTGCGTGCACATGAAACCAGAGGTTTTGAGAAATGGCCTAACCATGATTTAATTTAATGGGCATTTTCCAAAGGGATTTTCAACTTATTTTCTTTTAACTTTTACTTTGAAAAGAGTTCTTCTTTGAGATATTGCAACTGTTCTTGACAGAACGTTTCTTTTGATAAAAAAATCGTTCCGTACATTCCATTGAAAAGTTATTTGCATCAAAGAAGAGGAAAAGGGGCGCCTGCACGCTTATTTTGGAGATGTGGCACGAGTTTATTATTCTTGCCACATCTTTCTTCTATCTGTTGAAGTAGGGTCATGGCTAAGCGTCCATGGTTTTTTTTAAAAGCAAATACTCATGATAACAAATCATGGTTAGGCCCTTTCTCAAAACCTCTGGTTTCAGGTGCAATCAAAATTTTGCCTTTGGGAGCTCGTATCTCTGGTGTTTGGTAGACGATTTACAAATGCAAGGTACGTGCATTTAAGTTGAAGATTAACAAATTTAGCTGTGCATTCGGAAAGTCCCAATATCTTATCGTTTTCCTCCTTTTTCTAGTCAAAAGGGGGTACTTTTTATTGAGACACCCAGTACATTTCGTAAGTTATAGACCTTTAAAGTCATTTGGCAATTTAAACAGTTGTTTTTCTTTATAGTAAATTGCTTTAAATAAATAAAAGATGACAGAAAGCCTTAAATTAGGCTTATTAATGAAAATAGACACCCATAGTTCTACTAAAGTTTTATTAACTATGGTTAGCCACTATACAAAACTCCATTCGTACAAATAAATTAGCAAGTTTAACACATTTACTAAGTTAAACAACCTTGTTTCTTTATACAAAATGGCTTTAAATGGATAAAACATGCAAGAAACTGCTTAATAATGACAATATATGGACATGGACAACCATTGAGCAATTACGTTGAACCACTTTTAAGAACACCTTTATTATACACCTCTATAAATAACTACATTTAGTAAGTTATACACCTTTAATGTAATTTGGCAATTTAAACAGTTGTTTTTCTTTATAGTAAATTGCTTTAACTAGATAAAAGATAACAGAAACGCGAGAATTTGGGCTATTAATGAAAATAGACACCCACAGTTCTACTAAAGTGTTATCAACTATTGTTAGCCACTATACAAATCTCCATTCGTGCAACTGAATTAGCAAGTTTAACACATTTACTAAGTTAAACAACATTGTTTCTTTATAGAAAAAAGCCTTAAAGATTTAAAACATGCAAGAAACTGTTTAATAAAGACAATATATGGAAATGGACAACCATTAATCAATTATGGTAAACTATTATGAACACCTTTAAATAACTACCGGGTGTCTCAAAAAAATGTACCCCCTTTTGACTGGAAAAAAGAGCAAAACGATAAGATATTGGGACTTTCCGCATGCACAGCTAAATTTGTTTATCTTCAACTTAAATGCACGTACCTTGCATTTGTAAATCGTCCACCAAGCACCAGAGATATGAGCTCCCAAAGGCAAAATTTTGAGTGCACATGAAACCAGAGGTTTTGAGAAATGGCCTAACCATGATTTAATTTAATGGGCATTTTCCAAAGGGATTTTCAACTTATTTTCTTTTAACTTTTACTTTTGAAAAGAGTTCTTCTTTGAGATATTGCAACTGTTCTTGACAGAACGTTTCTTTTGATAAAAAAATCGTTCCGTACATTCCATTGAAAAGTTATTTGCATCAAAGAAGAGGAAAAGGGGCGCCTGCACGCTTATTTTGGAGATGTGGCACGAGTTTATTATTCTTGCCACATCTTTCTTCTATCTGTTGAAGTAGGGTCATGGCTAAGCGTCCATGGTTTTTTTTAAAAGCAAATACTCATGATAACAAATCATGGTTAGGCCCTTTCTCAAAACCTCTGGTTTCAGGTGCAATCAAAATTTTGCCTTTGGGAGCTCGTATCTCTGGTGTTTGGTAGACGATTTACAAATGCAAGGTACGTGCATTTAAGTTGAAGATTAACAAATTTAGCTGTGCATTCGGAAAGTCCCAATATCTTATCGTTTTCCTCCTTTTTCTAGTCAAAAGGGGGTACTTTTTATTGAGACACCCAGTACATTTCGTAAGTTATAGACCTTTAAAGTCATTTGGCAATTTAAACAGTTGTTTTTCTTTATAGTAAATTGCTTTAAATAAATAAAAGATGACAGAAAGCCTTAAATTAGGCTTATTAATGAAAATAGACACCCATAGTTCTACTAAAGTTTTATTAACTATGGTTAGCCACTATACAAAACTCCATTCGTACAAATAAATTAGCAAGTTTAACACATTTACTAAGTTAAACAACCTTGTTTCTTTATACAAAATGGCTTTAAATGGATAAAACATGCAAGAAACTGCTTAATAATGACAATATATGGACATGGACAACCATTGAGCAATTACGTTGAACCACTTTTAAGAACACCTTTATTATACACCTCTATAAATAACTAC
>REGM01000658.1:0-19042 GCA_004194415.1 Aurelia aurita
GGATTACTTCAAAAATTATTAGGAATTGATTCGACCTAAACTCTTGTCGCTAGCCCGGATCAAATCTGTTGCGTTTTTTCTGGGACACCCGGTATTTAACTTTTTTTTCTGTAATATTGTATATATTGTATTGTAGAGTAGGCTTAAATTAGCTGTAAATTTGAGCTATAATTAATTCTCGCCTACTGTAAAGAAAATAAAAAAATAAAAAAAAAAGTAATGATGATGATGTCACCAAAACAATAAATGCCTCCAAGTAAAACAACATACTTCACAATTCTTTGACTTGGCCTGACTTGGCATCTCATCCACATTGTAAAACTTCCACAACAATTTTTATTTGTTTTTGTTCTACAATATATGAATTATTTGTCGCAAACCACTTTCTTCTTCTTTATTTTTGACAAACAGAGCAGAGATGTATGGAACGAAATGACGAATGCATTTATAAGGCGAATATTTTCCCGCCAAAGTCTCTCTTTTGTTACGAGGCTGAAAGCGCACAGGAAATCTTTGCCTGCGTACTTTTGTACCAAAAGTGCACATTTCCTTTCGTATTCCTCTGGTTAAAGGGCAATATGATTGCTCCGTTTATTCATAAACAAATATCTAAAATTGGCAAATAATCATCATACAATCCAAATTCACCAAACTTGAATAAATATACTTTTCCCTTGTAAACTATGCTAAATATCATTTCATTGTGATTGGTAATTCTTTATTTTCATATCGTAAATCTTTTTGGTCCTCCAAGTGCAGAGTAACTGGAGTAAAATTCAACTTTTCTTGCATTTCTTCTCCCATTGCAACTGCAATTCAGCGTTTGCATCGAGAAGAGGATTCCCTCTCGCAGCTTATCCGCCATCTTCCAGAAAAGTAGCGCGCCGTCCCAGACCTCTGTGAAAAAGTCTAATAGAGATTCTTGCGTGAAGCGTGATATGAGAGTTTTTGTTGCGTTATGCCGTGAAACAGGCTTTGCCAATGCGTGAATTCGTGAATGAAATTCGAACTGAAATTAACGGGGATAAAAAAGATGCTAATAATGAATCCCCAAGAACTGGAAAGATAAACAAACAGCGTAAAACGATCGTCATAGGAGACTCCATGGTCAAAAACGTTAAAGCATGGTCATGGAAATTAAAAGAACAGTGCGAGATAAACGAACATATGGAACATATCTACGTATATGACTTCCCGGGAGCCACGATTAAGGACATGGCAAGCTACTCTCAACCACTCATTGAAAAGAAACCGGATGCCATAATCATACACTGTGGGACTAACGATCTCAACAAAACAGGCAAATCAGAAGTTACGATCGCTTCAGAAATTGTCACGTTGGCAAAATCAATAGGATCTAATGGGATTGATGTATGTGTCTTAGGCTTGATCACGCGAGGTGATAGACTCGAGCAGAAAAGACAGAGAACCAATTTTGTTCTGCGGGATAAATGCTTCGAAGAAAGTATCACCTACATAGATCACCCAAACATCGATGCGGAAAAACACCTGAACAGAAGTCGCTTGCATTTAAATAGACATGGAGATGAGATTTTAGCAGACAATTTACTTAAAGCATCAAGGATCCGACTTAGTCCAACTGTTGCGACAAGGTATCAAGAGGATGAGTCTGAGATGAGTATAAATTGTCATCTGTGTCGCGTCTTGCTTGTCAAGCAATAGTTTCGTCAATGTTTTGTACATAAGACAAGATCTATTGCTCCATGTAATTGGCACAAAATTGCCTCTCTTCCTCATTATACAATCGTTTGCAGCATATGTATATATGTGCTTTTTTGGTCACGTGAACAAAAAAGTGATCTTGAGACCACAATTCTTACGTGATGTTGTTCGATATTTCGTTCTATTTGATTCGAAAGTTCGTTCTATTTGACTGACAGCGCTGTTAGGTTCATACGTCAATCATACGAATCCTACGTGAAATAGGCAGGGCTCGAGAGCTCTCTTTCATGCAACAATCCAATTCAATCACAAAACTGAATTCCTTCGTTGCTGGGGGGCTTGGAGGGGTGTTTTATCCCATTTCTTGGCTGAATGTTCTCAATTTTTCGTTGCTAAGGGCGTTGCTAAGGACATTTCATTGGGGTGGCATCATTACAACCCCCTAAAAATGGGGATAAAACATTGTTTTGTTGAAAATAAGTCAGTGTGCTTGAAAGGGCAAACTTCAAACCTTATTTTTATCAGTTATTGATTTTTTTACAATAATTGAAAATTTTGTCTTAGCAATAGGGGGATAGCCCCCTTTTTAAGGAGATTCAAGAACAGCTGTCTGTAGAACAAATAATTCCCGAAACTGTTACTTCATTTTTGTCTTTCTTCAATGTAACGGCGAGGTTTACAATCTCGTCTGCAATCTTTTCAGCGGATTTGTTTTCTCTCAAGTCGTTAGTACCGACATGTAGGATGTATAAGCTGGGATTCTCTTCTTCGGCAGGCTTCACATAGTGTTTCATTTGCTTAACCTTTGCTCCAGAGAAAGAGCGAACAACAACTTGGGTGTCGCGGCTTTGCATTTGCCAGTGCTGAATCCCCTTGACCATAGAATCGCCGAGAATGTAGACCTTTTTTTTTCACTTTTTCTTNTGAGATGAGTATAAATTGTCATCTGTGTCGCGTCTTGCTTGTCAAGCAATAGTTTCGTCAATGTTTTGTACATAAGACAAGATCTATTGCTCCATGTAATTGGCACAAAATTGCCTCTCTTCCTCATTATACAATCGTTTGCAGCATATGTATATATGTGCTTTTTTGGTCACGTGAACAAAAAAGTGATCTTGAGACCACAATTCTTACGTGATGTTGTTCGATATTTCGTTCTATTTGATTCGAAAGTTCGTTCTATTTGACTGACAGCGCTGTTAGGTTCATACGTCAATCATACGAATCCTACGTGAAATAGGCAGGGCTCGAGAGCTCTCTTTCATGCAACAATCCAATTCAATCACAAAACTGAATTCCTTCGTTGCTGGGGGGCTTGGAGGGGTGTTTTATCCCATTTCTTGGCTGAATGTTCTCAATTTTTCGTTGCTAAGGGCGTTGCTAAGGACATTTCATTGGGGTGGCATCATTACAACCCCCTAAAAATGGGGATAAAACATTGTTTTGTTGAAAATAAGTCAGTGTGCTTGAAAGGGCAAACTTCAAACCTTATTTTTATCAGTTATTGATTTTTTTACAATAATTGAAAATTTTGTCTTAGCAATAGGGGGATAGCCCCCTTTTTAAGGAGATTCAAGAACAGCTGTCTGTAGAACAAATAGTTGTGAGATCGATAAGTAAGTATAAAGATCACCCCTCTATAAAGGTGATTAAACAACATGTAACATCAAACGGTAACACGTTAAAATTATCTCATGTAAACCCAACTGAGGTTATGAAGCAGATAGATTTGCTTGATAAGAATAAATCCAATAGTGGGGATATTCCAACTGGCATGTTAAAGGCAGCAAGGGAAATAGTTTGCCCCTACCTAACAGATTGTATCAACTCTGCAATCTATGATTGCAAGTTTCCAAACGACTGAAGGAAGCTGATCTTAGCCCTCTGTTAAAAAATGATGATTCAAATTATCATTTGTCAGTCCCCTTCCTTTCTTTAACAGTTTTGTACGTTGTCTTCCCCTCGATAAGTCTAACTACTGAGAGAACTCCTCCTTTGAGTAATTCCCTCCATAAGATTTATATTT
Source organism: Aurelia aurita (assembly GCA_004194415.1). Lineage (NCBI taxonomy): Eukaryota > Metazoa > Cnidaria > Scyphozoa > Semaeostomeae > Ulmaridae > Aurelia > Aurelia aurita. Next base: position 3,710 of record REGM01000658.1, read on the forward strand.
CTGTCTATGTTTCGTATCTATATTGTATTAATTTCCCGGATCCATGTTTTAATTTTTCTGTAATAGTGTTGTTGTATAGTGTAGTTTAGTTAATTATTTGTATTAGTATGTAGTGAATTTAAAATATGAAAAGTGAACTTAGCTTATTTGTACTTGTTTCACTTGTTTCCTGTACCACAGGCGCACGCGCAACTAGAAATTTTACAGAGCAGGGGTCGAAACCAGAAAAAGGGCACACCCCTGATTATTTCAAGGGAGTCAATTTCAAACTCAGAAACCGATTGCAGCAATCAAAGAATTTGTTTCAAGGTTTGCTTCTTTAAAGGATACCAATGAATAAACATGTCAAGTCAAGTCACAGCGTTAGCGATTTGGAAGTGTATAAAGGAAACGCGAACTCAGCAAGCTATGAGTGGGTCTGGGGACTCGTCCCCGGGAAAATTTTTAAAAACCACTACCTATAGATCGTTGGAGAGTGCATATCTTGAAAAGAAATTAAAACTTGAGAAGAGAATGAAAATTGATACGGGGCTAGTAAAGACAAGCAACCTTCACGTTTAGGGTTGATTTAATGCAATTACAATCAATTTTAATACGGGAATAAAGTGGGCAAATCAATGACCCATGCTGTTGGAATGCCTTTTGTGCAGGTGTTTTAGATCAGGAATATTATTTTGTTAGCGTGTCACATCCCAAGGGATTCTAAGTTCAAGCTTCTTTTCATCGGCTTAATTGTTAATCAGCGTTTCACGGGGTGTAGTTGCCCCTGCCCTGGTGGCTAAAGGAAACGCAAAGTATTGGGTAACAGTAAAGGGCCTAGTCGATTGTTATTCGCATTCGCAAGCTGACGACCTAGCAGACTGACGTCTGAAAGAAAGCTATTCGCAAAAATCTCCCACCTACCCTCCGAAATTTGGGATAATCATTAATAAAGTAAGATACTCATTGGAATCAAGATACAAAGGGTGTTAAAACCAAGGCCTAATTTTGCTTGGCTTTTGTCTGATCCCCTCCTCCGGGGCAAAGGATAATTGGGCCTTACACCCAATTTGCCCAGTTAGCCCTTATGATGATGAGAGGATATGATCAGCACTGAATGCCCCTTGTTGGAAAATAGTGCAGTATTGATAAATCTGAAGGGCTCTATTTTTTTCATTTAGGGACAGTGCAAAATTTATTATATTACATGGCCGGTGGAGAAGAAAAATTCTTGCAAAAAGATCTGCTTACCCCGTATAAAATTACTGCAAAAAACCAACTGCCCCGTCACCTTTTCCTTAAATAATGTATCTGCCCCGTATTCGTGAGCATTAGATGTTATATAGGTATATAGTACTATAGTACGACAGATGAATTTGCTAATGACCATTACAAAATCCATTTTTGTTCTTACAAGTCTATGTCAACAAATTATTGACTTTGAAGAAGACAAGATGTGACTGATGGACCGTTCTTGCAGACAATTGACATGGACATTCAACATCATTTTATACACATCTCTTCAATCATTTCTCATCTTGCATGATTTGCAATTTTATCTTCAAAATAAACAATTTTATGTTTCAAACTGCACCTAAAAAAGTTACTGCCCCGTACTTATTTGCCTAATAAAATGTGTTGACCCCGTTCTGCATGAGCTCAAAAAAGTAGTTGCCCTGTTGCGTTTTGCACAGGCCATGTTATAAAATAAACTTTGCACTGTCCCTTAGTTGGAAATGCTTTGGCTACATATTGAATGTTTTTGACCAAGTATTAACAACGCAATAGGCTTGTAGTCGTTAGCAATTAATTGGTAAGTGCTTTTTGCTTGTGCCATGTACCGGGCGCACCAAAAAGAACTCCATATGTTCGAAAATTCGTTATATCGAGAATACTGAATAAATTGTCATGAATCAAAGTTTGGTCGATGCCCGAAAGGCTGAAGTGTTTTTTGTGATGTTTTCTATTTGTCCAAGCATTGGAAATTCAGGTAAAAATTAATTTAAGAAAAATCAGTTGCTTTAAAATGCTCGAAAAGACCCCTCGATCAAAATTATAAAGAATCTCTTCACTCAAACACATTTCATTCCCCTAAAGAATTCAGAATCGACACTTTACCAAAATTTATATGTTTTATCAGTTAAAATGTTCTCAACGATCTAACGTAATAATGATTGTTCGACTTTTAGATCGTTCGGCAATTTGTTGAACAGTGAAGCCCCTTGAAATTGAATGCTTTTCCTAACGGCTTTGAATTTTGTCTTTGGAAGTTTCAAGTTAACCGCATCACCTCTGGTTCTTTTTCCATGATTCATTCTTTCAAAATAATTTTTAAACATATCTGTTACCAATCCATTTACACATTGCATGCAAACAGTGCTGCTTTTCTGTGTCTTTCCGATTGTAATGATGGCCATTGACATGACGAGGTTTTCCCAAACACACAAGTTTCTGCACGATCTTGGAGTCTTTCAGGTTTATTGGCGTTTGACTTTAATTAAAGCTACACTCCAATAAATAAGCCCAAGGCTGCTGGGGCTGCTGGAGCTTGGCTGCCCTTCAGATATGTTACAACCTATTAAATCTTTCTTCACAAGCATAAGAAAAACACAAGGTTGCATTTTCTCATCATTAGGGCAAGTTGGGCTTTTGAAGGAACTAGCCTGGACTTGCCCAAGTCCCTCACGCGTACCTAAGACCCTAAAACCCAAGAAGCCTAAGAAACCAAAATCCATAGATAAATAATGACCTCTGCGAAGGAGGGAGGGAGAAAGCAGGAGAGACTTGCATCATTGCCAGCTGGAAACGAGGTCACAATAGAAAAAGCCTACTGAGGTGGGCAGAATTCTGCCCAACCCATTTTGACCAATTGTAGTCGAGCATTGTACTTTAAACAAAGAGAGGAGAAGAGTTTCCAAGAATTCAGACTACCTAATTAATTATTCATGCGGGGGGCAATAATACAAGTCCCTCCCGCTTCCCTTTTCTTCATCTGTCCTTCGCAGAGGTACCACTTATCTTTTTTCCTTCGTAGAGGTAATTTTTTAGGTTTTAAGTACGCGGGAGAGACTTGGGCAAGTCCAGAACTAGCCCATCTCCCGAAAAACAGATTACCCTCCCGAAGGTGGGGTTGGAAGGAAAACCTGCATTTTCCCGCCGCAGAACACGCAGTGAGGAAATGAAATGAAACGAAGCAAAGTGTTCCCCCAGCATAGGGTCCACGCGTAATTCAAGATGAGAAAATGCAATCCCAGTGAGCGATAGCTAATATGAAATTCCTTGAAATACCTGCAGCCAACCAGAGGCGAAAGAGCACATTGCATAAATGAAAATGAAATTTCTCACCAAATCTGAGGCTCCAGCCTCGTGCTAAACCAACGTAGAATTAAAACAAGCAAACTCACTTACTTCTTTTAAAACCCATCTAAGAAGCCATTTGCAGGCTTCCGTTTAAACATTTGTTGGAACTTTAAGTCTCATTCACCAGTTTTAATTTTTACTAGGTTTTTTATCACGTGTACTTTAGTTAGATGTTAGCATTTGTAATTAATTTTGATTAGATAAAGTAAAATATTTTAATTTTGTAAGTTTTTAACACGGCCCCCTGTAAAGCAGTCTTTGATTGATGGGGTCATCGTGTATAAATAATTAAAAATGAATGAATGAAATGAAAAAAGAATTACATTGCTGTTACAACTGGCCTGCAAACTGGCCTGCAAAACGTAGCCGAAAAGGAAACATAGCTCGAAGGCCACATGCACATAACACACAAACAAACAAACAAGCAAAGCCGAAAGGCCATATCAACAAGCATTGCTCGACTCGCTGTCGAGACTTTTAGAACTTCTATTTGCAACCACTCCGCATGAGTGTTACATGAGAGATTTGCGCTTGAGATTCGTTGCATACAGTAGAAACCTGCATATAAGAACCTAGAATTTTGCAAGTCAGCCTGGGTTCTTAAACAATGAATACAATGGATTGCTTATCTGCAACAGAATCCCAATAATCGGCATTAAATCAATTTCTTTCGCCGTGCTAAGGCAGCGGATCTATTTACCAATATGATCAAGACAAATCCACTTTTTTCCATCGTTTTATCAACGTTAATTTTAACAAAATGTGATCAAATTTCCAAGTTTCTGCAGAGAACTCTCCAGCCCAAGTTTTGTTGTTGCAAACACCTAGGAAGAATTGCATAAAACAAAAGTTTGTGCAAGGCTCAGGTCTCGCATATGACGCAGCGAATTCGAATTGATACCTTTGAGAATAGATTGCACACTTCTGAGAATAGATTGCAGGGGAGATTTCCTAGCACAGAAGGTGCAGTTTTCCGATATGACAAAGCGATTTGTTATTTTGTATCAGGCATTGTTTTATGTTTATTTTGCTCTGATAGAATGCCCTCATGTGTGTGCAATCTACTCTTAATAGTATCAATTCTCTGTGTCATATGGGAGACCTGAACCTTGCACAAACTTAAAGTGCTTATGCAACCAATTTATCAAAAATAAGTTAACACCAATTTCGGAAAATTTTATTTTTTCTCGACATTTTGGTACCACTTTCGCAGAATTTTGCAACCAGGAAGTGTGAAAAATCCGCGCTTAAAAACAAGTACCTCTTGCGAAATTTCGTTTATTGATGACGTCATAAGTAGTAGCCAAGCGATTGCCAATGTTAGTTAGGGCACACGAAGATCATGTTAGCATTTGCGCTTCTATTGTTCTGGTTCATAATGTCATCTGATGGATCGGATCTAAGCTTTAGTGATGTTGGGTCGACTGTGAACGAAGAAAGTGATAGTGAGGAGGATTATGGTGTCGTTCGTCTGGGTGCAAACGGCATGGGATATACAGAAAGATATTCGCGAATGTTACACGTAACATTCGTAACTTTCGATATGCTGTTCTGTTGTCTGGAAACTTCTTGAAATGATACAATGAAAACATTAATGAAGTTTCCGACAAGAACAAAGAGTTATTTTTAAAAAGTAACCATGTTTCAGGGGGTTCTGCCACTTTGAACTAAATGAAAAATAAATTCCTTCAATAATCAGTAAGAATTCTTGTGATCGTTCAATCACCTTCAAATTTTGCATGCAAAGACTGTGGATATAGTGGACTTGGCAAATGTTAGTCTCAGCCTGGTAAGTAGCGTAAGACGAATGTTCCCAGGGGGTAAAGTGTGCCCTACAGAGGTGATTCTTTGCCAAAAATCTTTGACCAAAATTGCACTACCCCCTGTAAAATAGGTTGGATGACATTTTCAATTCTCTGACCATAATTCATCGACACCAACCATGATTTCAAGTTAGATTAGAGCATTTTGGGTTTGATCGAAACTGATTTGCAATGTTGGTTGTCTGTTTTTGTCAAAGAATTACCTCTGTAGGGCACACTTTACCCCCTGGGAACATTCGTCTTACGCTACTGACCAGGCTGAGACAAAAATTTACCAAGTCCACTATATCCACAGTCTTTGCATGCAAAATATGAAGGTGATTGAGCAATCACAAAAATTTTTACTGATTATTGAAGGAATTTATTTTTGAGTTGTCACCGAATTGACCAAAATTGCACTACCCCCTGTAAGATAGGTTGGCTGACATTTTCAACTCTCCGACCATAATTCATCGACACCAGCCATGATTTCAAGGTAGATTAGAGCATTTTAAACTTGTTCTAAGCAAATTTGGGACTTTTATTCACTGTTTTTTTGGCAAAGAATCACCTCTGTATAGCACACTTCACCCCCTGGGAACATTCGTCTTACGCAACTGACCGAGCTGAGACTAAAATTGCCCATGTCCACTATACTAATACTGTTTGCAGGCAAAATATGAAGGTGATTGAGAAATCACAACAATTNAACGTTGATAAAACGATGGAAAGAAGTGGATTTGTCTTGATCATATTGGTAAATAGATCCGCTGCCTTAGTACGGCGAAAGACATTGATTTAATGCCGATTATTGAGATTCTGTTGCGGATGAAGGTAGGCCCTTTACCCTCCTTGGTAGCACGTAGAAATGACTCGTCAAAGATTTTGAAATCTTACCAAAAGAAACATTTTGGGTTATTCCATGATATAATTCACGTAACATGTGAAATTCTGGAAGCTATATCTTATTTGTAGCGTTACCGAAAAATATTTGAACGTAGGCCAATGTTCGAAGGGATGAAATTCGATGTAACGCCGATCCCTCATGAGATTTTAACCAAATGCAGAAGAACAAATATGGAGTGTGGCCTGTAGAATCGATTCGTGGTAAAACCAGATCTGTATCTTTATTAGTTTATTTTCCATTTTTATTTTCGTAAAGGTACTCGAAAAGTTGTATCGAAAAGCTTATTTTCGGTCATGTGATCGGAATACGCTGATGTCATTGGCTAATAAGCGTGAAATTGGATGATTCGGGGTTTTCCCTGTGTGCTATTGAAAGATTTGATATATATGCTAATGTCTTGATGTATGCAGATGACACTGTCATTTATTGTGCAAGCTCTGACAGCAAAATTATAGAAAACACAATAAATAAAGAGATTGACAGAAATTGCATGATGATTTCAAGAAAATTTATTGGTACTAAACCTGAAAAAAGTAAAACAGAATTTGTTCTCTATGGAGCCACCCAAAGGTTGAAAGGTGCACCAGGAGTGGAGATAATGATCAACGGCACTGAAATTATTAACGAAACATTTACGGTTGCGTAAATGTGTTTTAACGACAAGGTGGTGCGCGAATGCCCTCTACTAGTACCCAGTCCTTCAGCAATCAAGTCGTGCACCACATGTTGTTTGTTGTACCATTGGAAGTCAAATTCTAATGAAAAATTGTAGGGAAAAGATTCAAGTGAAAGTTGTGGTTGAAGAAATTTATCGAAAACCCCATGCCCTCCCACCCTCTTGTGTAGTAAGCCATCGGGCAGCAGCTGGCCTTTCAGCGAGTCTGGAAGGTTTTGTTGCTGCCCCAAAGATGGTCGTATCACATTTAGTTTATACATTTTCACATTGTTGCTTGGGTTTATCAAAATGTATCTTTAGAGTTTATTGGGTGTAGTCACCCAATATGAGAAATCAAAGAAATCCAAATAGTAAATGTATCCTTAGGCTTGAATGAGGAACTCCCCCAAAAAAGGCAACAGGCCCAAATTATTTCGATTTAAGTCTTATTGGCTAAAGATGTCAAATGGGAAAAGTTGTAACTTCACCAGAGCCTAGAAAATCAATATAAATAATCCCGGCGTCACAGCAGCGAGTTCCATGAACTGAAGTCCAGTAAAACCCCGCTTATAAGAACCTAGTGGATTAAGAACCTGCAGGCTGAAACTGTCCAATTAGACTACCATTTTATAAGAACCAAAACATTGGAATAAATATCGTAGTGATGACCAGAAAATCGAGCAAATTCAAGGATTCATCGTTTTCCAAAATGCTCCAAAACTGGCCGCAGCTTCTTCACCAGCATCGCTGAAAATCTTTTCCAAGATCTGAGCAATATTCTGAACCAGGTGAGCTATTCAGGAAAATAGGGGATCATATTTCAATTTTTTATCGAAGTGCTAGTGATCTTCACAAGGCTATAGGCCTAACTGTTTTGGTCTGCCAAAGTAAACCTTCCTTGTGTACGAAATCCGCGATATAACCATGCAGTCGAACTATTTCTGAAGAGATAGATCCTTCGTTGTACTTTTTATCCAATTCCGAAGCTGATTTGACTCTTGTGAGCATTACTAGCTAAGAAATTTGCATTTTACTATATTTTGGCAAGGGCCTTAGGAAGAGTCTTCAGTAGGCCCAGATATGTATTATTCAGAATAGATTTAGAATAGAAAACATACCAGGATGGTCTTGGTTGTATCTTTGTTGTTCTTCAGTTTTCAGTTTCAGTTTTCAGTTTCATTTATCATCAATCAATCCTAAATACAATTTTCAACAAATACACTCCACAACTATATACATTACAACACTATAAACTAAAAGCTAACAATACCAACAAAAATTAAAATAAAATAAGTTACTATACATAATTGTGTTTAAGATTGACTGATTAAGGAGGAACTCTCTAAGTAGGTTAACTAATCGAGAGAGAGCCCCCCCATAAAAACGAGAAAAAACTAAAAACTTTATATTAAAAGCAGCAACCACTAACCAGATGATTCCACATGAGAAAAATAATTTCTGTAACATTTAGTGACATGAGGAGAACATTATACCAAAGAGTTATATGACTCAATGAAATAAGACTTCAATTTTGACCGAAAGACTGCTACTGATGTGGCAACACGAATGAAGATTGGGAGAGTATTCCAGAGTTTAGAACCAAAATATTGAATGGTTTGAAGACCATACAAGGTAGTATTCTTTAGTGCACTGAAGAGGTCACCTCTAGTAGCCTGACGAGTACCAATCCTATGAACAGCTGAATTTGGATGAAAGTAATCATGAAAGAAAGGAGGAGATAGCTTGTTAAGTGCTTTATAGACAAAGGTTAAGATATTCGTNTAAAGTTTGAAATATCAGAGCTAGGATGTCTGTAGGCACAACAACAAAGAACATTTTTGGCTTTTGAATTTTCAATTTCAATCCATACAGTTTCAAAATCTGAATCACTGATGCAGAGATCATCTCTTTTGTTAGCTGTGAGATTGGATTTCACATAGATTCCTACACCACCAGCAGAGCTGAGAGAAGGAGTTACATGGAATTTATACCCTGGAAGCTCAATATTTGATTTGTTTTGGGCAGTCTTTATTTCTGAAAGACCAATGACTTGAAAGTTAATATTTAGGCAATACAAGAGAGCTTGCAGTTCATCAAAATGAAGTGAATGGCTTCTAATGTTCATGTGGAAAAGTGAAAGGTCCTTATCAGAAACTTCCATAGAGGCAACCTCTTGAACAGTGGAGTATTGGGAATTAATATTAAAATTCAAGTTTTCATCAGCATCATAATCAGACAGATTGGGTAAGTTAGTTAATCTGGATGAAATTTCAAATGAGGGCAGAGATTCTGTAAGGGAGGGCACATCAATATCATTTAATCCTAAAAGTACAAGGTCAGATTCTAAGGTGAAGGGAAAAATTAAGGAGTTGTTCACTATAGTACACTTGATACAAATCCATTGTTTATCATCAGGTTCATTCTTAAGAATTTCGTATTCAGGGTCTGAGATGTTGTTACATTTAGTATGGATCCACTTTTCACATTGATCACAGAAAACAGCTTTTTTGTTTACATTTTTGTTGCAAATGCCACAAGGAAAAGATATCTTTGAATTGATAAGTACAGTGCCATGTCTAATTTGTTCAACAATTTCGTCAGTTTTTTTCAGTGTGGAGAACATCTGGTTATCTTAGGTTAAAAAGAAAATACAAAAAACTCAAATGCAAGAAAGTTAAATTTACCTACAGTAAATCCAAAAAGCAATGTCAATAATAGCACAGATCTGATCTCTGCACTTAGACATTATGGCCTATTCTCTTCTTGTCTTGCGTTTATCAAGATCACGTTTGAACACCAATGAAGCAGATTGAATTTCATCAGTTATTTGTAAGTTCTTGTATTGAGTCATGTCTTCTGTCTTGTAAAACAGTAGAGCAGGGTACCTTATGAACATCTTCCATCCTTTGTTAACAGATTTTAGGTACTTCCTTACAAGTAGCACTTCACTTCGTTGTTCTTGAATTCTCTTTGAAGCCATCTGATCAATGAATATTGGCACAACTTTGCCATTAACTTTGTATGGATGATCTTGCAGAATTCTTGGTGCAGCATCAAGGATTTCTGATGAATCTGACCATCTCAGAAACTCCACGAAGATAGGCCTCGGCCTATTATCGCTCTTTGCGCCGCCGTTTGGAGCGGAAGACTTCTTGGCTCGGTGTGCACGCTCTACTTCCACGTCAGAAAATTCCAGGTGTGTTTCAACAAAATCTGCAATTAGATTCTTACAATTCTCCCAGGTATCTTTGCCTTCAACGCCTTCGGGAAAGCCACGGAAAACTAAAGTCTTTCGCATTTGGCGATTCTTTAGGTCATCGAGGTTGGCCTCTAAGGACACAATTTTATCATCTTTTGCTAATAACTCGTCTTTGAGCACTTGGAATTTGGAGGATAAGTCACAAACTTCGTTTCTTACTTGCTCATTTTGATCTTCTAGCTGTGTGACCTTTGTTTCCGTAGCTTCTATCCTAATATCAATTGCTGTGATTCGCTTACCAAGTCGAGATTCAACGGCCGCCAATTCGCTTTTGAAGCCAGATATTATTGACGACTCCAGCCTTTCTAGACTAGGCATCAGCCAAGCTGGAGGATCTTCAGTGGCACTGTCCCCCTCTGCAGCTGGTTTATCTGTCTTTCTGTTTTTTGGAGGCATTTTAGATGGTTAATTGTGATCATAGAATACTGTTATGCAGTGGGCCTAAGTCATTGGCAGGAGCAAATTTTCAAACGTCCGACATCAACCTAGCCTCGTGATGACTCTTCTGCTTTCCTTTGCTTTTCAAACGACATAAATCCTTCGTTTTCGCGAGCTTAAATTCAGCCAAACGAAACCGTTGCCAATGCGAGCCGCCATTATTCAAGCAGGACGGAAAAATGTTTTCTAACAAAATGGCCGCCAGTTTTGAGAGCGTTGCTGCGAGGGCGGCTGCGATAGAATTTGCGCGAAGTCAACATGCTTCCAAGAGCGGGAAATGTTTTTGAGCGCCTAAATATACTTTTTGTATCGAGGACTGGCTTCTTTCTGTGATCAATGCAACAAGAGCTCTGTTGAAAGTCTCCTGAAAGAAAAAGTAAGAGGTAGTGAAGTCCAGTGGAAGTGGCAGCTATCGTTGACCAATGGCCTGTTTGGGCCATATTCTTCACGAAGGAAAGAAACCGAAACGAACAACACTGAAGAACACGAACGTTGTGGAAAAACCAGTCTATGCAACACGGAAATATTTTTATATCAACTTCTTTATGCCTTGGTGAAGTATTATTGATGCCTCAATATATTGGGAAAATAGGTGGAGAGACGTCACAGAGCGTAAAATGCGCCCTTCTTTTATGGCCTAATCACAGGTGGCATCAAATATGAAAGGAATTGTAAAAAAATTGCTTACTCATGTTGTGTCTGTTGTTGTTTTTCTGTTATATTCCTTCCCTGACCATGCTTGAACCATACTCGAACGTTTGTTTGAAAAAGTAGGCCTATTCGGCCCTTCTTTTTGGGAACTGGGCCGAATAGGCCTACTTTTTCAAACAAACGTTCGAGTATGGTTCAAGCATGGTCAGGGAAGGAATATAACAGAAAAACAACAACAGACACAACATGAGTAAGCAATTTTTTTACAATTCCTTTCATATTTGATGCCACCTGTGGCCTAATAATACAAGGGGGTTATAAAGCAATATGCCTACAGCAGGAAACAGTGACGCAAACACGAACGTTGTGGAAAAACCAGTCTATGCAACACGGAAACATTTTTATATCAACTTCTTTATGCCTTGGTGAAGTATTATTGATGCCTCAATATATTGGGAAAATAGTTGGAGAGACAACACAGAGTGTAAAATGCACCCCTCTTTTATGGCCTAATGCAAGGGTTATAGAAGAAAAAATGCCTACAGCAGGAAACAGTGACGCAAACACGAACGTTGTTGAAAAACCAGTCTATGCAACACGGAAATATTTTTATATCAACTTCTTTATGCCTTGGTGAAGTATTATTGATGCCTCAATATATTTGGAAAATAGGTGGAGAGACAACACAGAGCGTAAAATGCACCCCTCTTTTATGGCCTAATACAAGGGTTATACAAGCAAAATGCCTACAGCAGGACACAGTGACGCAAACACGAACGTTGTGGAAAAACCAGTCTATGCAACACGGAAATATTTTTATATCAACTTCTTTATGCCTTGATGAAGTATTATTGATGCCTCAATATATTGGGAAAATAGGTGGAGAGACACCACAGCGCGTAAAATGCGCCCCTCTGTAGCCACCACATAGCGTAAAATGCATTCCTTATAAAAATATTTGTCTGTTGCTCAAGTGTATACTGGGTGTGACATACATTGTCTGCAAGATTATACTGCAAAAACCATGCAACAAATTGCTAAAAATTTTACCCTATTGTGCCTTGGCCTTTTGATGCAAATAGCCTGGGGCCCTTTCACCTCTTTCATTTTTACTGTGGTGAAGCTAGATCCCTAAAAGTTGGGCACACATGTATTTCCATGGAAAAATACAAACTGAATAAAAAAAAAATATATTCAATTTTGTCAACAATATGACATCATTTTATGTAAAGGGTGTGCTAACTGATAAAGCTTTCTTACAAAATCAGTGTTTGAGATATTTTTGCATAAAAAGTTTTGTGCCACTTCAACTGAACAAGTTCGTGCATTTTATTTTTTTTTAAATCGAAACACAATGTTATGTTTAGTGTAACAATGTTGCATTTATCAGAAAATAGCATTTCTTGTTTTTGTTTCTTCCAGACTGGAAAGTTTGTATTTTGCTCTTGCAAGTTGAGATGGCCTAAGCACTATTTGCGCAGAAATTTCGTAGTCTCCGCGGTTGAGAACAATAGGTTAAAACAATAGATCTTTTGTTTATCGGCAACTTCACGGCTCAGATCGAAAACCGCGTAAGTTCCTGCACGCGCAATATCTTGCGCGTGCTGTACAAACTTTCCAGTCTGGTGTTTCTTTGAACTGAACTTTCCACAGTAAAACTATTTTTGTACTTAAGGTTACGGTAAACATTTGTAGCACAAGATCTCTCCCCAAAAGCCAAACTATTAGCGGAATCTAGTTAAACTATACATCATTCGATGCGTAAGAATGTAGGGATTCTAACCATATCAAAATAATTGGCGAAGATTGTAAAATGATATTTTCCAGGCAACTTTATTGCTTAAGAGAGTATACTGTACCTCCTTCAAAAGCTATTTTGTACCCTTGCGTTTAACATAACAAAATCTAACTTATATCAACAGGAAATGCAGACTCTAAGCTAACAAAGTGTGTCTCAGATTCTTTAAAGTCCTCCTTCCCTTGATAATACACACTGTCATAAATTTGCAAATAACTTCTCTGCCCTCGCACAGTTGTATTTGGCTATAAAAGGCGGACCAGAGGACATACCAAGATTCTGAGACATACTTTCCTTGCCTGAAGCCTGCTCTGGTAGTGTGCAAAATGTGGAGCCATTCGATTGGTTCCTAGGGTACAAAATAGCTTTTTCGTACCTGTACCTAGTGGATTTGTAAGTCCTGAAGAAAGGGAATTTTACTGATGGCACTTTAAATGTAAACATCAAGGTCACATAAGCCACACTGTAATCCGGGTCAAGCAATTACCGCTTAAAAAGCAATCAATCCATTTAAACAAAGAAATCGATACATAAAATGTGGTTTCATGTTTGTTTTGTAACACACGACCGACTTAATAGGTCAAAAAGCTAGGATTATAATTTAAACCACACAGAAAAACTTTGCATGAGAAGTTGTAGCATCCTTCCTTCGATCAAGAATTCTACTTTTTCAACATGTCTGTTACTTCCAAAGATGGTATCTTTGTGTTTCTTAAAAGTCGGGTTTCTGAGATTTGAAAAAATCCAAAAATTGGCTTTTTCGGCCTACAAACGTTTACCGTAACCTTAAGTAGCCTTTTAGAACATTGCTTATTGCATTAGAAGGATAAAAACAAAAAACAGGCCACAAATAACTCTGTAATGATAACAATAGGAGAACATTTATAGATACCGTATAAATTCATAGCAATTATCAACATTCCAACACATCAGTTTTATCAGTCTTACAATTTTCCTGGTAGGTCAGTTCAGTTTGTCACACTGAAAACACATTGTTGGTACGCAGCATTCATATTTTTATTAGAAACTAAGAAACTTCTGAAACTAATTGAAACCAACAGATGCTGTTGGGATTGACAAAAAATTAGGAAACTCTAGAACCATGTTTGAGCAGAATTAACAAAGTTTTGACACTTATGGCAAAGGGTGGTGTTATATTATGTTCAAAACATAAACCTGAGAAGTTGATAGTACTATGTACTTGACAGTTGTTATTTTCACTGTAAAATATACTTGGTTCATTTTAGTTCATTTCATTTTAGTCCATTATTTTAGTTGAAGTGTTATTGTTGTAGTTTTAATCTATGAGTATAGTATGGCACTTTTTGGCGAAATCTCCGGTGTGCAAGAGGAAATTTCATTTGTTTTCTATCGTCTATTTTGAATAGCCTACTGAAAATATCCGGTGTGCAAGTGCCATACTAGCCATACTCTGCACACCTGCGTGTGCGTGCAGGTGAAACACAAGATTCCTATGGTCTTGCCTGACTCCAAAATGAGACGCTTCATAGCTGTCCAATATATTAGTTTCCGATAGATACGAAGTTCTTCGCTTTGGGGAGCAAAAAATAGTTTTGAGACACTTTCCAGATTGATTATTTCTGAACTCCCACTGCGGACTGTGAATGTCCTTCTTTTTGTGCCTCGAGCTAACAAATAAAAAGGCCTTTGATTCTAGTTCTCAATATATTCTTTTTGCAACGAACAAACAATTCGATATAAATATGAGTACTTCAGTCTGAGTTCCTGAGCCATCTGAATCTCTTGTTTTTAGGCCACAATAGCATCTCTGCAAGTTTTGCTTCCGTGATAATTAAAATCCGCGCGTAAACCTTGAACCCCTGTGCGCTCTTCGCGCATGGCAAATACAATTTTCCGTCCTGCTCATTATTCAAATCTTGAACTAAGCGAACCTCGCTTTCGCTTTGAAAAATGAAAAATTTGCAGAGAAAATGAAGAAAGGCTTCTATGTCGATGACTTAGCGACTGGAAGTGATGATATAGAAAGTGCCTTTGAGCTATATGAGAAAGCAATGTTGAGAATGAAAGATGGAGGATTCCTCATGCGAAAGTGGAAGAGTAACAGTAAAGATCTCATCGAGAAAATTGAAGAACATCAGCAAGAAAGGAAAGACAGTAAAGATGGACCAGACAAAGAAACAGAAGTCCAAGAGAAGACATCAGGAAACAAAAACACAGATAATTCCATAAGTGAAGGAGAAAAGGTTTTGGGATTAAAATGGGACAGACAGAATGATGTTTTTGTGTTCAATTTGAGTGATCTAGCAGAGCGACATGGAAATGATATAACTGTTACAAAGAGAAGCATTCTGAAAGTCATGGCAAGTTTTTATGATCCGTTAGGAGTTGTGAGTCCAGTGATGGCAAAGGCAAAGATTCTGTTTCAAGACATATGCAAAGAAAAGATAGAATGGGATGAGGAATTACCAGAGAGATACAGGTTGAGATGGATTCAGTGGTTGA
>REGM01000658.1:29697-45980 GCA_004194415.1 Aurelia aurita
GGGGGGGGGGGGTACTTAGTATATCTTGCTGACGGGATGTGCACTCCTTTCCGGGTATCGTTTTCGCCTCTGTTCTCTAAAGCCGGGTATCGAAAGAAGCATAAGCGTACGGGAAGATAAAATCTGGGGTGGGGTGCCCGATAAAAATTCCATTGTTTACCGAATCTTTTCCCGACTTAGGGTGGATTTTTGCCCGAAAAATGCTGATTTTGGTACATTTTTCCAACGTTGAGAGGGCTGCCACCCTCCCAGCCCCCTGGCTCCTACGCCTATGGAAAGAAGGCAATTTTTCTAAAACCAGTTATGAAAAGGCGTATTTTGTGTAGTTTTTACGTTTTGGAGTATACTTTTCGCGGTTTTTTTCTAAAGCCGGGCATCATTTGGAAGGGAAAATTCTAGAACCGGGTCAAAAAATTATTTCTTGGAGTGCACACCCCCGTACTAATGAAAATCAAGTACCCCCCCCCCACCGGGTTAGAAAATCTATGCTGTTACCTTTGCATATGTCACACATAAATTTGGCACATTCAAGTTTAAAGCTATCTTCAAAATTGGGAGTAGCAAATTTTTGAAAGATA
This sequence comes from Aurelia aurita, assembly GCA_004194415.1. NCBI lineage: Eukaryota > Metazoa > Cnidaria > Scyphozoa > Semaeostomeae > Ulmaridae > Aurelia > Aurelia aurita. Next base: position 30,276 of record REGM01000658.1, read on the forward strand.
GGCTTGGAGCTTGCAGTCCCAGGGGGGGGGGGGGTAACTTCCATATATAGTGCAACGGGAAATTGCCATAAGGATGAAATAAGGATGGGTTTTAAACCTCAAGAATCCCTAAATGTGGGTCTCAAAATGTAAATGTTCCACTAGAAATGGGTAGCTTTTCAAATTGTAACAGGACAGGAAACTTGTCGAGTTTTTGTTTTTAATGCTTGGTTTTTCCCCTTAGTTCTGAAACTTGGTTGGTGGTAACTTTATGTTCATAATTGTGTGTTTTAACATGAGCGATAGGACACCGATTGTGTATCAGTGTAAAATTTGTGTCAGTGGTGAGCCACCTTAACCTATTGTTTGTGTGTTTTGACCTTATTTTTACTTGTAGTGAGCCACCTTACCGCTGGGCGGCGAATTTAAAAATTTTTGGTAGTGAGCCACCTTAAGTTAAGGTGGATCTGCACTTAAGGTGGCTCACTACCAAAATTTTTTAAATACGCCGACCAGCGGTAAGGTGGCTCACTACAAGTAAAAATAAGGTCAAAACACACAAACAATAGGTTAAGGTGGCTCACCACTGACACAAATTTTACACTGATACACAATCGGTGTCCTATCGCTCATGGTTTTAAAGTGAAATGAAGCTTGATTTGTAGCAAGTTCAAGAGGCTTTTCACCTCAAAATCCTTTAAAATGGGTATGAAAATCGATCGAAAATCCTTCAGGATGGGTCTTTCCCTAACAATTGGGCGGCACGTCCCCGTCATTCCAAGACTCAAGTTACCCCCCCCCCGAACTTGCAGTATAATTTTCAAAATTCGTTATTCTCATGGTTTTATTTATGTTGCGATCAACTGATTTTTAAGGAGGATGCTGTTGCAGAGCCCCAGTTGACAAGACCCCAGTTAAAGGAGCGATGAAAGCATAGTAAAGGTTTCTTATGATTGTTGAAGGTACATAAAGTCGCATTTTAGCAAGTATACCAATGCCTTTAGCAATTTTGATGTTTACTTGCTTAATCTGTTGTTTCCATGTAAGATTTTTATCTATTAAGAGGTACTAACTAACTAACCTAGTCAGTACGGTGGCCCACAACTGTCAAGCACAATATAAAAAGAATCGCACAATCAAACAGGAAATCACAGATATACAAAAGAAAGCATGAAAATACAAAACTAAATGTACAAATAAAGAGCCAAATGCACAATTAATAAAGAGCTAGCAACAAATTCAAAATTGCCTCGCACAATTAAAGAAATCCGCAACAAATTCAAATAAGTCCGCATCAAATTCAAATAAGTCCGCATCAAATTCAAAAGTGAGAAAGCGAGGGCTAAACTGGAGCCGTGCATCCCCTCTGTCTCAGACTCGCAGAGCGAGAGCTAAACTGGAGCCGAGGTTTCTCGCTACTTCATATTGGCGTAGCTCGGTTAAAAGTAAAATTCGAGGCCGGCTTCTTATTTGTATTAGACTGGCAGAGCGAGGGCTAAACTGGAGCCGTGCATCCCCTCTGTCTCAGACTCGCAGAGCGAGGGCTAAACTTGAGCCGTGCGCTGCCCCTCTGTCTCAGACTCGCAGAGCAATTGGAGCCGTGGTTTCTCGCTACTTCATACTCTCCTGGGGCAATCATATTAAAAGTATACGCACCAAAATCTCGCGTGCTTTAGGACTGTTGAAATATTCTAAGAAGTTTCTTCCCAAAATGGACTTTGAGTAAAATAATGTATCGCAGCCTGGTGGAACCCCACTGAGCTGCAAATATTGCAAAAATTACAAAATCGAGCCGCAAGAATTGTCGCAAGTAGTGCTTATGATGCATCAGCCGCTAACTTGATCCAAGGTCTTTCCTGGCCAACAATCGCCGACATGATCAAAGCTGAAACGTCGACGATGGTCTTCAAGTCAATTAATGGTCTTGCACCTGAATATTTGTCTGAAATGTTCACAAAATGTTCGGAAAATAGCCACATGAACTTAAGAAACACTGAGTCTGACCTTCGTGTCCCAATGATGAAAACTAAGAATGGGCAAAAGTCCTTCTCGCATCGTGGGGCCAGACTCTGGAACCAGCTGAGCTCCGATGCTAAAATGGCGCCCTCAATTGGTATATTTTCAAAAGACTTACAAAATAATTGATACCGCTCGCGCCGCTCTTATTTCTTTTTCGTTTTTCTTTGTATTTAGATGCCTATTAGTTTGTTTCCTTTGAAAATTGTAAATATTATAGCCAGTATTTAATTTCTTTTCAACAGGGCCAATTGTAAATCAGAACTTCTGTATTGTTACCCTGTATAAATATGTTTAAAATAAAAAATAAATAAAAAATAAATAAATAAATAAAGTAGCTCGGTTAAAAGTAAAATTCGAGTTGTATAAAATTCGAGCTCTGCGAGAACAAATGTCAAAAAATTTCAAAAGTGTAATTTTCATTTCATTTCGTTTTCAATTTTTTAGGCATGGTAGCCCCTCAGTTAGAGAAAAACTGATTTACAGGGGGCCATGCAATAAAAATACTAAAACTAAACTAAGGTATTACAATCTAATTAAAATAATATCAATAAAATTAAAATTAAAAGAGTTCATTGCATAAAGCATCTTTACTTATGCTTTGTGGGATTTCATCAACCCTTCCCGGAATTTCTTTAGAGTAGGTGCTCCTTTTAATTCATCATTTAACCCATTCCAGAGACTGGCCCCTCTGAATGAAAAACATCTTTGACCAGCTGATGTCCTTAACATTGGAGTCCTAAGGTTTATATTAGAATTCCTCAGTACGCGAGAGGTTGTTTCGTTCACTCTATTGAACATGTCGCTCATATAGGACGGCGCATCACCGTTTAGGGATTTGAAAACCATTTTTAGTGTCTCGAGATCAATCAATTCCCTAACCGTGGGCCATCCTAGGGCACGAAAGAGTCGCAAGGCTGACTGGTCATATCGACTGCCGGTAACTATTCTGGCAGCACGATTTTGTAGCTTTTGGAGTTTATTAAGAGAGGTCTCACCAACATTCCCCCAAACAGGGCAGCAATATCTAAAGTAAGGTTCCACGAGGCTTTTGTACATCTGTTTAACAGTGGATGCAGGCACGTACCTTTTAGCGTATCTTAATATGCCAATACCTCTGGAAATCTTACTTGTTAATGAGGCCAATTGCGAAGACCATTTTAATTGCTGATCTACTTGAACTCCTAGGTACTTAGTATCCTCAGCCATTTTAATATCGTCCTCCCCGATTTTAAACTGAGGTTTAACTGAGCCAGGTGAAGTAAGTTTTTTCAGTTTACCTGGGCGTCCGATAATCATGCCTTCAGTTTTTGCAACATTTAATGATAGCTTGTTTCCTTGTAGCCACAATTTCAAAGCAGCTAAATCAGCGTTAATAGCGTCATTGATCTCAGAAACAGAATTAGATGCAAAATAGATACTAGTATCATCGGCATACATAGATACATGGGAATGCTTCAAGCATTTTGGTAAATCATTAATGTAGACCAAAAAGAGGAGGGGCCCAAGACAGGATCCCTGAGGAACTCCGCAATCTATAGGCTCGGTACTAGATATTTGTCCGTTAACCCTACAAAATTGCCTCCTGTCGGCAAGGTAGGAATGAAACCATTTAAATTCCTTCCCTTTAACACCATAGAATTTGAGTTTACTCAATAGAATCTCGTGATCAACTGTGTCGAAGGCTTTCTTGAGATCAATATAGACAGCTGCCGTATATAAGCCCTTATCGATATTAAGGTACCAATCATTCGTGCACCTGAGCAGACTCGTAAGGGTTGAATAGAGTGATCGAAAACCTGACTGATCCGAAAATATTAGTTTGTTGTCGTTGAAATAGGAATACAACTGGTCAAAGACTAATTTTTCAAACAGACGTGAAACGACGGGGAGTACTGAAATCGGTCTATAATTAGACTTATTATCAGTGGACCCTTGTTTGAAGATAGGCGCAACTCGTGCAGTCTTCCATTTGTCAGGAAAGCGTCCAACAGACAGGGACCAGTTGAACAGCAGTACAAGGGAGGGCGCCAAAATTTCAATGCCAGTTTTTAAGAAAAAGCTGGAGATCATATCAGTACCAAACCCATTGGATGTTTTGATTTTCGAAAAAGCTTTGAAAACTTTCGCCTTGTCGAGGGGGGAGAACGAAAACGAAGATGAAACAATTTTATCACCAAAATCTCCATTAAGAAGAGGATTTTTTGTCGCCGGTATCTTGTCACTGAGATCTTTTCCAATGTTGCAAAAAAAGTGATTCATAGTTTCCGCTATATCTTCCGGATTTGAAATCACTTTCTCGTCCTCTTTAATAGAGAGGATGTTAGTGGTTTTAGACCTCTTATTTATCAGCTGATTAACAGTTTTCCAAGTTTCCTTTATGTCCCCCTCACAGGATTCTAGCTTATTGGAAAAATAATCCCTTTTTATTTTGCGGTTCAAATTGTTAGCTTTACAACGGACTTGCTTGTATGCGCTCATTAGTATCTCAGATTTCATTTTTACTGCCTTAACCTTCAGTTTATCTCTCGTTCTGAAGAGCTGTTTCAGGGATGGAGTAATCCAAGGACAAAAGCGTTCCGTTACCCTTCGTTCTCTAATTGGCGCATGCTTTTCGATTACGAGAGAAACCAGTTCAGACCATTTATTGACTGCATCGTCAACACTATCAGCATTATTCACTACACTTAGCCAGTCGTACGACGCAAGGTCNTTATCTTGCAGAATCTTTGATCTGCATGTCTCTATTCTTAAGCTATGGCCACTATACAGAAAAGTGTTGCGATGCTCATCCTGAGTTTCCTATCTTGTAGTTGGGTGTATAGCCTGATAACCAGACCCGATTTCAAAGGATTTGCTTGAAATCGGGTCTTGTTATCAGGCTATTGGGTGTAGGTCTCTGATTTCAATGCCTGTTTGAAAGTTTTATACATTCCAAGTTTGTTACCATCACCCTTTCTAGTTTGCCCCCCCCTCTGAACCTTTTGTTTTCTCCGCCCAGTAAGTCTCATCTTTTTTCAATGTTTGATCCAACTTGTTTTTTAAGACAGCCATCATTGTGAAGGCGTAATCTCTAATTGAATGCCTTCTTCGCGAAACTGCCTTCTCTAAATAAAAATTAATGAATCGATGGAAGTGTATCAGGTATTGTCTCTAACAGAAGATCTTGAGTGGTAATCTGCAAAGTTCAACTGGTACTGCTAAGTTCAGGCCCGTCGGAACAAAATTCATATTGGGGAGCTGAAACCAGATGCAAGCGGAGCGAGCAAAAATGGGGGTCCGGGGGCTTGCCCCCGGGAATTTTTTTGTGATTACGCCTTTTAAATCGTTGGAAAACACCCCTATTATGAAGAATTTGCCATGTAAAAGAGCAAATGATCGCGACTAACGGAAGGCTTTCCCTGGAAGTTTTGAATATAGGACCTCAACATCACTTAGAAATAGAATTTTCTTTAATGTTATGAAATATAAACATGATAGCTTGATAACTCTGATAACTTCCTCTTGTATAAATAAGTTTAAATCTTTATTTCCATAAGCTTGACTTTTTAACAGCCTTTTTCACTAGAAAGGAACAAACTTTAGCAAATTATTGGGGAGGCTTCAGCCCCCCCAGGCCCCCCGCTTCCGACGGGCCTGGCTAAGTTGCTGCAACTTTTATTTTCACCTGATACATTTTTGCAAAAACGGCTATGCAGATGGATTAGAACACTTTTCAAGGAAGGCTGTTGAGCCATCCAGGGCCTACGAAGAATGGTAGGATGTATGCCATCATTAGCAAAATTTTAACTTTAATTCGTTGCAAACTCTGAGCGAAACTCTAGAAACAGCAAATATTCATGCAATTGAAAAGTGGAGTTTACTAAGCATATGATACAAGAAGAAAATGCGAGCGAAGCGAGCAGAAAATTTTTGAGAAGCATAAGTCGAAGTTCGTTGGAGTAAGCCCTAAAGTTAGAGTTTAGCTAAATTTCTTAAAAGAAATACACTTGTCGATAAAATTTAAGGGAGGCATAAGTCGAGTTTATAAATTTTGTTAGTGTTGAATCCATGGGAAATTGCAGAAAAATTGCAAACAAGATTATAGAAGACATTGCAGAATGTTTTCGAACCCAAAATGTGCATATGGGAGTGCGAGCGAAGCGAGCAGAAATTTTTTGCATCCTTGCATAGGCTAAAATCATGCCAAGATGTCATTTATCGCCATTTATCAATTCAAGAACTTCCTAGGTTCTGCCTTTTTTGATGAAGAAATATTTTTAACAGGAAGTTCTAAAATGTTCCCTGCTCCCTAAAATAATTTCTAATGTTCCCTTGATCCCCGTTAAAAGTACAAGATGTTCCCGTGTTCCCATTAATAAAAATGCCAAGTTCCCCTGTTCCCCATAACCCCTGGGGGGCCTCAAGAACGCATTCCGAATCAGTTGCCAACTGCTGAATTGTTGCTGCGCCTCTACTACGCCATCGCAGCAACCTCGTCCCCAGGGCCTTTTGTCATATTTGGACGTCCAAATATGACAAAAGGCCCTGGGGACGAGGTTGCCATCGCAGAACTTCTACATAGATCGCCTAGAAATTTTGTTTGGCACGGCGCCACGCAAACAAACCATTATGTACAATTCGACCACAAATAGTCTATTACGTCGTATTGCCTTGGCCTCATAAATGATGCTTGGAATTTGCAGATGTTTATCTGCTTTTTGACTTCCAACACTGGACTCCTGCTTAGGAACCAAAACACTGAAGGACAGTATTCGAGCAACAGCCACTGCAAGAAGTAATGACATAACACTGCCAACGAAACCGGTAGGCCTCAATTAACAGTTCGACAGGAGTACAGTAACGCCTGGTTCGAAAGTTTATTCCCCAGTTGAAAATTGAAATACGAAATATGAAAAATATCTAAAACTGCTGTAGCTTCGAAGAAGCTCATTGCTTTCACCCAGAAATGTCTGAGCTCTTTTACGGAGAAGGTCGGCATGTGCTCTTTCCTGTTTGCAATGAATGGTAATTTGGAAGCTTCTTCCCTGAGCTGTTTTAGGCTGTCCTGTACCAGCGTTCTTCGTACATGGCTAATGTGCCCCTTTAATCTATTAAGGGTGAGCTACTTTATGAGGAGACGTTTTCTTAGCTGAAGAAATTATTATGAAATTAAAAAATTGAATTGAAAATGAAATGGAACTGTTTATTTCTGGATATGATCTCGACCTGCAATTCCAGGGGGGACACTCAGCACTTTCACACACGGGGAGGTCAGTCCGAGACATTTTCAGGCAACCCAAAAATATCAGTTCATCTTCATTGCAACCCAAAAATATCAGCTCATTTTATAGTTGACACCTGTAAGCGAACATAAAATATCCTGAAACAATACAAATTGAGATCAGGATTGCCTTTAAAGAACCCAAAAATATCAGATATATCTATATTTGATACCAAAAAATATCATGGCCATAATTTCAGTTTATTTGGATCCAAAAATATCACTTTCGGCAATATTATAACCCAAAGATATCGGACTACCTCCCCGTATGTGCATGTGCTGAGTGTTCCCCCTGGGCCTGCAATGCATAATGTGAATAATTGAAAACGCGATTGTAGCAAAGTTTCCAAATCTTTTAAGATTTTATCGGCTTTTTTCTGAAAGCTCGATTGATCTTCATGGTCAGCTGTGCTTTTACAGAACTTTTCTGTTCATTTATTGGCCAAACCAGTTTTATTTTCCTGTTGCTAGTTGCCAATAGGTGTGTTGTATGAAACGAGACGATATAGCATGCATCGAGTTATTTGGCTACTGTGATTGGCTGTTTATCAAAACGCTTGATATGGAACGGCTGGATGTAGTTGACGTCAAATGATTCCGTTGCCCTGAGTGGTTATAGATTGCAACTCATGATGTCACAGGCATGCCGTCTGGAAAGAACAACTCAAAATTGTTTGGAACTGAACTGAAGTCTTCCACTCGCATTTGGCCTGAAGAACTTCCCGTTATATAGAGCAATCAATGACTAGTTATTACTTGGTAAGTAGTAAAAAGCCTTCTTTACACTCTTCTGTTTCCCTAATTATCTTCTGCCAGCAGTTTCGCCGATTATTAACGCTGGGCACAACCTTTGGCTTGCCCAACCAAAATGGCCTAAACTAGGCTTGGTTGTCTTTCCGCTGATAGGTCGAGTATTATGACGATGCTTGGCAAAATTTCGGCATCACACTTTCACCCGAGCATAAAATGGGAAAGCAACTACATTGTGGTTTGATTTATCGATGTCCGATTTGTCTAAAATTATTCTAAGACAAGTACGGACGGAGACAAACTTTGCACCGGCTCCAAGAGCCTCAAAGCCATGGGACCTCAGATCTGGAATTGTTTACCAAATGAACTAAAATCAGCTGAAAATCTTAACAGTTTTAAGGGTTTGATAAAACAATGGGACGGTCCTACCTGTAAATGCAACGCTTGCAAATTTTATAACGATACCATGTAGATTTTGTCCATTTATGTCCATGTAGTTTTGTAATATTTAGCTTATGTATTTACGTATTAATTTCATTAGTTATTTTTTCATTTATTGGTAGATTCGATTTAGATTAGTTGTATGTATATATATATGTATATATAGCTAGATAACAATCGAATTAAAATAAGGTAACAAACAAACAAAAACCGGCATTGCTGCGTCCCGGGCGGGTAGGGCAAGTCAAGTCTATTATTATTATTATTATTATTATTATTATTATGATTATTATTATTATTACAATTTATCAATTTATTACAGTGTCTTTGTGTTTAGCATAATGTGGGGACACTATTTACTGCTACAAAATGAAATTAAAATGACNGAAAAAAAAATGGTTGACGTATTTCTATCATAAAAGGAAAAAAGAAAACACCAAGACATATATAATTAGATTACCATGCCTGTGTTACTGGTACAGTTCTAAATGTAATGTTTGCAGAACATGTAACTTGTAACTGCTCTGGAATGGAGAATTAGGTTGATATTATTATTATTATTATTATTATTATTATTATGATTATTATTATTATTACAATTTATCAATTTATTACAGTGTCTTTGTGTTTAGCATAATGTGGGGACACTATTTACTGCTACAAAATGAAATTAAAATGACTAAAGTTAAGTTGTCTACAAAATGAAATGTTTAAAATAGAGCAGGATGTTGTTTCAACAGAATAAACCCCAAGAAGAGACACGACAAGCTATCAAACTATCCCCAAAAACCCTGCCCAAGCCAAACCTTACCCCAGCCCCATGAATGCATATACTTGTCATATCTCTCTGGTTGCTACTCTGCTGAAACAATAGCCACATGTAAAAAGCAAAACAAAAACAAACAAAAAATTATTTACAATCATTAAAAAAAGTATGTATATAATAATAGTTTACAATCATTAAATGCAAAGTTTGCAACTATCTGAGCACAGTTTATCTACAATGTCTCCCAATTTTCTCTTCCTGATCTGTTTTTAAAAATAATTTATATTGTTATTATTTCTAAGTTCTTTGTCCAGCTTGGACCAAATGAATGGTCCAAAGTATCTTATAGAATGTTTTTCTTACCGTATTGAATCTTGGGATTACAAAATCATTGTTTCTTCGTTTATAATTAGCTGTTGGTCTTTTGAATAACTCTTCTTGTATGTAGGGGGGGGGGGGCATAAATGGTTCTTTACTTTGAACATTAAAATTACTATTTTGAAGCCTCTGGTTATGAAGTGTCCTTAACCCTGAACTCTTTGAAAGTATTTCATATGTGCTTGACTTATCACAGTAAATTGTAAATTGCTCTCAATGCAAGCTCTTTATTCTCTCTAATTTTCTCCTGTCGGAAACTTTACAGAAATGCCAGATTATGTCACAATATGTAAGATTTGGAAGAATAGCAGCCTTGTAGAGTTTTAAGTTTTGTTGCTGTTGGTATCAGGTTTTGCAGTCTAAAAATAACTCCAATATTTTGGCTTGACTTGATGCTTACATTTCTGATATGTTCACTGAAAGTCATTTTATTGTCAATTGTAACACCAAGCAGTTTCAATTTATATCAGTTTGGTCAATGAAATCTCCATGTGCTTTAACTTGTATAGCTTCATGTATATATTGATTGATTTTCATGGGTAACCATAGCTTGGTATTTTTGCCTATGTTTGCAGAAAGGAAGTTGCTGTTATACCATTTTGTAGCATTTTCAATATCAGAATTTAAAGCTGTTTCTACCTCCTTTGGTGTTTTTTCAGACACATATAGTTGATGGTCATCAGCATACATACTTATATTGCAGTGCTCTATCTTGAATGTCATATCATTTTGATAAATGTTCCAAAGAAGGTTCAAGTGATGACCCTTGGGGGCATCCTCTGTCCGTGGCTATCCATTCACTTCTACTGTCTCTCAACTTTACCCTGCTCTGTCTGTTGGACTAAGTAAGACGTGGCTAGCAGCATTTTCTGTCAGTCCATAACTTTCAAGTTTCTTTATTAGCAATGGAGGAAAGACACAGTCAAATGCTTTACTCATGTCTGTGGAAAGGATGCCAATGATTTCTTTGAGTCCAAGTCCTCTTTCCAGTTTTCAATTAATCTCAATAATGTTGTTTCTGTTTTTGCGGTAAGCTGTAAAGTATAGACTTAAGTGGCTTTCAATTCCTGAGCATGTCTGTGTTGCTATAAACTGCTCAAAGCTTTTGTCAATAGTTGTCAGATTTGTTAATTGGTCTGTAGTTCCTCTCATTTAATATTTCCTCATTTTTGAACAGTGGTGTTCATTCCCCAAAATCTTCCATTCCTTTGGCCATTCCTTTGTCGTATAACAGTTGTAAAGTTTTGTTAAGGAAGGAGCTAAGGCTTTAGCAGAGATTTTCAACAGATATGGACTCATTTTATCCCATCCAGAAGCCCTTTTACAGTTAATGTTCTTCAGTGCTTTGCACACTTCCTTTTCATTGAGTTCTTCAAAGCCAAAGGGTTTCTTACATGGTATATTTGCATTTATTTCTTCAACACAAGGATGTTTTTCTAGGTCTTTCTCTTCTAAATGTACTTTTCCTGATTCCGAGTCTCCCATTGAAGCAAAGTAGGCTGCAAATGTGTTTGCAACAGTATCAGGGTTCCCTTCTATTTTTTCATTGATTTTTAAGCTTATTGTTTCATTGCTCACCTTGTTCCCTTTTGTTTGTAAAAATGGCTTGAAGGTATTAAAGAACTCTTTTGGGTTGGAATTCCTTTCAGTAGTCTTGATATTCCAGTACTCTTTCACTGCTTTCCGCCTTTGTTTGGTTGCCTCATTTCTCCCACTTTTTCTTCAAATCAAAATTGTCAGGGGTCCTTTCTTTTGAAAATATCAGGCCTTTTCATGTGAAAAATCGCACACGAGTGCCCAAACGCTCGCATGATTTCGTTTGCGCGAGCGATCACTCAGGTAAAGATTCACAAGGATGTTGATTCCCGGTAAAAGCAAGATACAAAGAACCTCCATATTGTTGATATCAATTGGGGATGAATCATTCAAAAATTCCCCATGTTAGTCGTGTTTAATTATGGTTGATTGATGAAATGAATCGATTGTATAAAGGCCTACAAAAGGTCAAACAAACCTGATGTTTGGTGATAATATTTGTACAATTGGTGAACTCTTTGCCGACTTTGATTGCCCCCTTGATTGTGGTTTCTTTGAGGATAATTCCTTGTCTTTTTGAGAGACTTTACACCAAATAAAATCTCTGTAAGTTTGTTCTCTTCTTTTAGCATTTTAAGACTTATGCATTATGTCGAAAGTCTCTAGGATTTTAGTTCCCTTGCTGTTAGGATCAGTGTTTAAATTTCCGAACGGATCGCACCAAATTCTTAACAATCATACTTTTCAGCTTTAGTTAGCTCCCTTTAGGGCTGATAATATATTTATTCCAAAATCAAGTTTTTCTATCGAATCTTCAATTAACTGTTTTCCAGAAGAAGATATTTGCCGGATCTATCATCATTTCCTGTATTTTGATTAGGGTCGTCTGAATGCTCCATAATTGCCAGCTTAGATCTAAAGTCCATTATTTTATTTCCAACAAGATAGCGGAAAATTTTTTCATTGAAAAACGAGGAATTTTATATTTTACAATTCATAAGAAATTGTTGAGAGCAATTTTCCCACAAATGAGCCATTTTGGGAGAGCGATAAAAAGCTCGCATGATCATGTGAGCGATCCCTCGCGTGAAACGAAAAGGCCTGCATATCTTTGCATATTTTCTCTTCAACCTTAATGCTTTTTTCCATTTTTCAGTCATAATTTAAGGTATGTCTCTTGCTCTGAATCTCATTTTCTTTATTGGCATGTGGTCATCATTGGCTACTTTCTGCCAATAGTAATATTGGTCTTCAACACTATCAAATATTTCTGCAACATGCCAAGGTGCCTGGTCTAATTCTTTTACAAGATTATCCTCAATGAGATTTGTTCTGCTCCTAAATGTGACAACTTTTGTTTTATAGTGTAAATGAATCGAAATATTTTTTCATACATTTCGAACAAATCGATATCGTAGATTTCATTTTTCTTGGTTTCAGTTTCATATTCGTCGTAGTTTTCTTGAAAACGAGCATCGAAAAGCGAATTTTCATTCAAATCATGGCGGCGATTGAGCGCGGTCAGGACGCTTGGTAGCAGACCTCTGTGACTTCAGGTGGTTTACACAGATGAACAAAGGAAGCAAGTGACGTACAGACTGCGTACTGAACCCTTGCAATTCAAAGAAGCTCCAACGAAAGAAACTGGATTGTGAAACATTCTGACGCACATGAGTAAATCATGAGTGAATCATGAAAGATTGTATGGCGCGCCACAGCGGCCAAAATTATTGATTTATGTGCTTCAAAGTAAAGTATTTTTGTCGATCAAACTTTTACTTTTTGTCAATAAATCTTACCTTTCTGTTGTTCAAACTTTCATTTTTGTGCATCACAAAAATCATGCCTTAAATATTTTGTGACCCATAAGAATATTGTCGAGTTCAAATTTTGCTCAGTTTTGTTCAGCCTCCCATACACGTTTTGATTGACACAATGCTTCACAATCATTATAAAATTTGTGTCACGCAAAAAAGTTAGCAAAAAATGTGTGCCACCCAAAAACTTATTCAAAAATTTTGTATCGCACAAAATTAGAGGATTAACTCTCTCTTCCGGGGGTTCTGCCAGGTATGACAATTGACATACAAATACATGTCTGAGCCGTCTGAGCGCTCTCAGTGAGACTAAACCGTCCACTTTATCATAAGAAATGCAGTAAGCTGGCCGTCCAGGTTGACCACTATATTCTTTCTTGCACTTAAACCTTTGTTGACCTTCAGTCCTAAACTTTTGAATTTTTTGGCGATATGAGCTCAGTATGTCTACCAAGCTATAGAGCATATGGTCAAATTCTTTTTGGAAATTGTATTGACTTTGTACAACCTGCAACATACCCACTATATGCTCTGATTTTTCAAGGAACGCCCTGCAACTATAGGCACTATCCTCATTGGGCAGCCCAGAAAGTAACCTTCTAGCCTCTGGCAACATTCGCTGGCAAATTTGAAAGATATCCCTAAGAATTACAACGACATTCTCAATTTCAGCCATGTCTAATTATGAAGTGTAATCAAGGCCAAAATCAAACCTTGATTGTGAAGAGACAATCGTGCACTTTTGTTGCAATCATGCACTTTCCGATCATGCACTTTCCATCCTTGTGTTTTTCAATCATGCACTTTGTAATCGTGCACTTTGCAATCATGCACTTTGCAATCGTGCACTTTCCATTTTTGCACTCTCAATCATGGACTTTCTGATCATGCACTTTCCACTTTCCAATCATGCACTTCGTAATCGTGCACTTTCCATTTTTGCACTCTCAATCATGCACTTTCTGATCATGCACTTTCCAATCATGCACTTTGTAATCGTGCACTTTCCGATCAATGCACTCTCCGATCATGNAAACCTTGATTGTGAAGAGACAATCGTGCACTTTTGTTGCAATCATGCACTTTCCGATCATGCACTTTCCATCCTTGTGTTTTTCAATCATGCACTTTGTAATCGTGCACTTTGCAATCATGCACTTTGCAATCGTGCACTTTCCATTTTTGCACTCTCAATCATGGACTTTCTGATCATGCACTTTCCACTTTCCAATCATGCACTTCGTAATCGTGCACTTTCCATTTTTGCACTCTCAATCATGCACTTTCTGATCATGCACTTTCCAATCATGCACTTTGTAATCGTGCACTTTCCGATCAATGCACTCTCCGATCATGCACTTTGAATTCAATTCACTTTTCATTCATGCACTCATAAAGATAATCGTGTACTTGAAAGACATTCATGTACTTTGTAATCGTGCACTGTCTATTCTTACAGTACTTAGTAATCTTACACCATATGCTTACACCCAGTGCAACCAAAGTACAAACTTCCGAAATCACTCAACCCCTAAGTGAAACATAGCGCGCTTATAAAGTTGACGTTTGCTTTAAGCGCGCTTGCTAATTGTCATCAGATTCGATGCTTGAATTTTTTTCTCAAGATCGCTATTTTCTTCTATTTTACGTCCGTCTTCCATTTTACATGCGACTTTTGCGTTATTCTCGTCGCACATAATATAGAACTATAGAAGCCACTGGCGACTTGCCCGGCCCCATTGATGGACGGCGACCCGCGGCCGTATTTTTTATAAGAAACTGCTTATAAGAAACTCAACTCTCAGATCGCCAAAAATTAATAAACTCCAGTACTGGGAAAATAAAACTAAATAATAAAACTAATTAATAAAGAAAATCCTTGGCATATTTTTATTTTATTTTCGCTTGTTTCCCGTATCATATCTCGGAGGTGCTTGAGTAATGTCTAAACATTGGAAAGGCTTGAAAAATTTTTTTTTTTGAAATGTTCGCGAGGTCACAGGTAGTAAACATGAAGATTGTCATGGGGCCTTTGAGAAACTGCTCGTGGGAAACTATGAGTACTCAAAATCTAATAATTCAAGAAAAATTTAGTAGGCTCAAATGCTTAGTTTTTTGTAAAAAACGTTTACTACTCTCATACTATACTGTATCTGACGGGATGTGCCGCTCAACAGGGTGTCTTTTTCCAATAAAAATTATGGGACAGGTTCTTATAAGTGATAAGAAAATCATGGAACTGGGTATCATAAAGGAATGGAAATTCACCAAGATATTAAGAAACTCGAGCACTGGAAAACTATTACTTGAGAAACTTTTTATATCTCGTCGGAAGCATTATTTTAAAGCTTGAAGCAAACTTCCGCTTTTTTGTTTCGTTTCATTATTTGGTACTACTTGAGTAATGTATAAACCCATAACAGGCCTTTTCGTGAAGAAATATCCACAAGGGCGGCTTATCGCCCGCGTAGTTAAGCTTGCGAGGGCGATCGCCCCCTTAAAATAGTCTCGCATGTTTACTCTTTTTGCCAATAGGCAATGAAAGCTTTCAACGTGTTATGTTGTTCTTGTATCAATGATGCTCTCCTTCACCTGACTTGTTTTACTTTTGAGAAGAGAGAAGAGAGTCTGCTCACATGTACACACTTATAGCGAAAAGATTTTATTTCATTTGGTTTGTAATGTTCTTCCTCCTTGCTCCGTTGTTTTGCCCTTCAAGTTAGAGAAAGGTCAAATCACTTTCCTGTTGTCCCATTTGA
>REGM01000659.1:0-32524 GCA_004194415.1 Aurelia aurita
GTGTCAAACTCACATTTTGCTCTAAAAAGTACATGATATGAACCTTTGAGAGATTGTAAATTACAAATGTGTTCCCAACTTTCTTTTACCCTGAAATACTCAAATTTCATGACATCCTTGAAATGATGATAAACTTTCAGTACGATGTACTTTAGAGTTTATGATAAACTTTCAGCTTATGATATACTTTGGACTTTATGATAAACTTTCAGCTTATGACGTACTTTGGACTTTATGACGTACTTTGGACTTTATGAGGTACTTTGGACTTTATGACGTACTTTGGACTTTATGAGGTACTTTGTGATGATCTCGGTAGTTCGCTATTTGCCAAACTGATATACCGCTACCCGCTACACTACTAAGCTTGACCCACATGACGAAAACCAAGGCAGGGGTCTGGAACACAGGCTAATGTTTCCCATGAGCCTGTTCGTTTTCGCGCGTTCGCCCATTTTCGCCTCACCCCCTTTTCGCCTTGCGCGTGTGAAAAATGGCTGCAAATGGGGAAGGAAACATTCGAGAGGCTTTACTGAACATTGCCAGGCAGGCCAATTCAGTCCTGCGTAATTACAGCAGGTCTGCTGAATCAACTGCGGCACTTGAAAGCTCTCTCACTTGTGGAACAGCGAATTTAGAGCCAACGCTTCCAGGACCAAGTCATTCTGCTACCACTAGGCCTAGGCCTACGACTTTAGCTGGAGGAAGCAGAGCCACCCAAGCACCATTGCCTGTCGAACAAGCAACTGTCCGCAATGCTCTTCGCCAAGCATTTCCAAGCATCCGAAGTCGTGGTGGTGATACAGTAGGGACTAATATTGGAAATAATGGAAAAGGGAAGCGTAAAAACACAACACTTCCCTATGCATTTGCCAAGAAGAAAGGCGGCAAGAAAGGTCAACAGAGAGTAGTCCACAAGGATGTAATTCTGCTGCCAAACCCTGACATCAAAACTGTTCCAACGCACAGGACACGTATTTTGCTGGAGAATCAAGGCTTTGTACTCCACGAGTTTCCCATTGACAAAGGCTGGGGAGAAAGGGAACTCTTTATGGAGGTCAGGAGAGCATTTCCGGTATTGTTCAGTAAAGTTGCTGACATAAAGTTTGTCAAAGCCTGCTATGGTGAAATTGTTGCACCCAAAATTGCAGATGGTGTCCCTATGAGTGCAGAAAGGCTCTTGAGCCTTATTGGTCAAGGTAGCATTTACCTGTTACCTGACAAACACTTGGAGAAGATGCCTGACAATCAAGGTCATGCTGGCTGTGACACAGATGAGGAACAAGATGTGATAGATATTTCTGACAATGAACTCACAAGTGCATTTCAAACAGTGGAAGCGGTTGTAGAGGAGAAAGAGGAAGCCAAACCCTCCAGAATTGGGAAACAAGATACATTGAAAGAAATTTTCCCTGGTACAAGTGAAGAAGAGTTGGCGCAGGCACTTGATGCAAGTGACACACTTGAAGAAGCGGTGGATCTTCTAACTTCCACCACAGCATCCGAGGACTCACTATCTTCAGTACTGGCAAAGCT
This sequence comes from Aurelia aurita, assembly GCA_004194415.1. NCBI lineage: Eukaryota > Metazoa > Cnidaria > Scyphozoa > Semaeostomeae > Ulmaridae > Aurelia > Aurelia aurita. Next base: position 1,537 of record REGM01000659.1, read on the forward strand.
GAAAGAAAAAATGTCAGATGATGAAAAAAAGTTGCGTGTGGATGAAGATGACATTGTAAATGATGCCATGACTTACTATAAGCGACCTGATTTTGATCCAAAAGTTCCATTGCGCATCATATTCAATGGTCAGCCAGCAGCAGATAGTGGTGGGTTGCTTCGACATTTCTTTGCTAGTGTTTTGAAGAAACTCGTGGAGAGCTATTTTATTGGAGATCACATGAAAGTTCCTCTATATAATTCAGATGTTTTGATATCTGGCATAATGAAACTGATAGGCACAGTAGTTACCCACAGTGTGATTCAAGGTGGCCCAGGGCTCCGTGTCTTCTCAGAAGCTGTTTACTGGTACCTTGCAACTGGTGATGTGAAGCAATGAAACGACTTTCAGTTGATGACTGTGGAAACCCTGCATACAGAAATGCAATCAGAATGGTATGTATTGTGTCATTTTGAAAGGACATGGCATTCAAATTCCATGGGTGTTTGGAAAACTAAGACCCAGAAAACGAAGACCTAAGACCTAAGACCACGAAACCTAAGACCACGAAACCTAAGACCCAGAAAGCTAAGACCACGAAACCTAAGACCACGAAAGCTAAGACCCAGAAAGCTAAGACCGCGAAACCTAAGACCACGAAACCTAAGACCCCAAAATATTTTAAAACCCTGAACCGTTAAGTTCTTAGACCTTGTGTTTTTAAATGAAAGTGTTCACAGTTCACAAACACTGATACTCGTGAAAACGGCACAAACGTGAAAACGGAGGTTTCTGGTTTCCAAAAAGGCGTCCAAAAACGTGCATTTTTTTACGCACTGGATCAATTTGAACGCGCAAAACATTTTAACGACTAGTTTTACAAAAACGGACCAATGTGAACGGGTAGCTTGGCACACTTGGCTGCGCTCTTCTTTTACAAAAACCGATTACTCGTTTTATTTTTATAAGAAACTGGTTTATAAGAAACTAGCAGCAGGATGGCCAACAATTTAAGAAACTCTAGTACTAATTTCGGACGGCGCTAAGCAACTTTTAAGAGCTAAATTCAAAGATATGAAGGTGAAGGTGAAGTTGCAGTTTTTAGCGCCAAGCGCTGGGATCGCAGAAGTAGCTAAGCGCTAATTGAGTCCGCGACCCCTCGTCACGACGCTCAAGAGGTGCTGGTGAACCCCGTCCGCCTGACGTTCTGGCTGCAAAGTCAGTGGATTACAAGACGGCGCCACAACACATCCATATGATGATGGTAAATATGTCGTTGAACCCTTATTCTTGAGTAACACCACCTGATGTTTTATGTCGAAAAACATATCTGCAGCAGTGCTAACAAACTACGTGATAATTCGTGCACTTCAAAAAGAAGAAACAAATTAAGAAACTTTTGTACTAAAATGCGGAAATTTTCTTGTTAAATTAAGAAACTTTTAGTACTATGGCCTTATAAAAAACGTGTATTACAACACAGTACCTTGGGTACCAGACTCTCATAAAACATTCCTCGGACCTAAAACCACGAAAGCTAAGACCACGAAAGCTAAGACCACGAAAGCTAAGACCACGAAAGCTAAGACCCAGAAAGCTAAGACCACGAAACCTAAGACCACGAAACCTAAGACCCAGAAAGCTAAGACCACGAAACCTAAGACCCAGAAAGCTAAGATCACAGAATATTTTTTAGCTGGAAACCTTTGGGTTCTTAGAAAACCTATATCCATCTTTTAAACCGCATTTTTTTTAATGAAAACAGCACAAAAACAAACAAACTGGATCTAAAAGATGTGGTTCCTGAAAAGAGTGCGGTCTTCAGACCCCAACATTCTATTTCCCCTTTCCATTCTATTTTCTATAAAAATTCCCTTTTACCCAACACTCTCATAAATAATTTCACCAACACAAAGCAATCATGGAAAGACCCAGTAATAAAAAGAAAGAAAGGAAAAAACATTTGTTCAAAGCGAGTACGCAAATACGAGGCTTCATAACACGTGGCATTTGGTTTTGGCGGGAAAAGTTGACAGCATGTCTTCCGAAGACGTGATGCAATGCCGCAATCTGCAAGGCCCTGAAAACTTTTGTTTTGAGGACCAAAATGTGATTAGTGATTGTGCTTTTCAAAGTGTATAAAATGGCAAAAATGCTACCGGGCCTCAAAACGTTTGTTTGGGAGGAGATAAAAGATAAAGATGTGATTGGTGCTGGAGCTTTTGGAGGTGTGATAACCGGCAAACGAGAGGATGGAACAACTGTAGTGTTGAAGAAGTTATTGCGTCAGAATAATCATTACGAGAGACGTTTATTCTCCAAGGAATGCCGTCTTTTGGCTGGTCTAAAGAACAAGCACATCGTTCAACTTCAAGCTGTTTGCGAAAGTCCACTTGCAATGATGATGGAATATGTCTACTTCGACTTTGGGGTACTTGGTTTGGGCCTAAAGGGCCGTTCAAGTTCTGCGAGAGACTTCCTGGATTTCGTCTCAAGCAACGCTGTGGTTGATACATTTGCCAATGCAGATTTGACAACAAAAATTGCCAAAGATGTTGCCATAGGACTAGATTACCTCCATTCAAATGAAATCGCCCACAGAGATTTGAAGCCAGGTAATGTACTTATTTCAAATCAACACTATTCTCATTTCACAGACAAGAGTATCATCAGGCGGTATTGGCAAAACGAGCCCATTTTGTGCAAACTTGGAGACTTTGGAGAAAGTAGGTCATCTCTTTTGCAGACAGCAAGTGTCTGTCATACAATGACACATAACGTTGATCGTGGAACAGTTGTTTATATGGCCCCAGAATTGTTGTCAAGCTCAAACATTCATCCAATGTCTGTCAGCAATCTGATTAAAGGAGATATATGGGGATATGGTATGGTTCTCTTCAATCTTCTCAATCCTGATCTTAGTTATCCATTTGAAAGGGAACTATCACAACCAGCTGGAGAAATAGGCACGGCCAAAGATAGATTGCGGCATTTTCATGAACTGAAACAGAAGCCAAACCATTCTAGCAAACATAGCCAGCTTCAAGCAACAAAATGGCCTGTTATAGACAAACTGTATGAGTCATGTACTGACNCTACATGACTCTAGATCTCATATGAGAATTCATTCCTCAGGTACGATTTATGGGAATCTTGCAACTGCATCTTGACGTCTTCAGGTACATCAATATATTCATTGTTGAAATATGGGAAGCGTTCCAAGATGCAGGTCGGTGAGGCATGATAAAATCGCAATGTTTCTTTGTTGGAAGCTTGCTTTTTGTTCCAGTCGCCATTAACTGGAAAGTACCAACGCTCCGAGTGTTGAAATACCAAATCGAGTGGTATTATCCTTTGCCGGTGGCAGAAATCTTTCTTGCAATGGCCACATCTTTTTGCTTTCTGAGGTAAAATTTGTAGCACAAAGGGGTTATCACTGTGATATATTTCTGTGTATATTTGTCCATTCAAAGGCGACGTTTGATCATTCATACCAGAGCTGCTTCCTCTGCTGTTGGTAGTTGTCTTTCGAGCTGGTCGATAGGCGTTCTTGTTTCTCGAGCCTTTTTTCCCTGCAACCTCTTTATTTACGCTTCCTTCTGCGAGTGCAGTCCGGCAACCTTTCTTTGGGGCTTTCGATATAATTTGTAGATGGGTCTGTAGGATACCAGCTTTTTCGGCTACCGCGATAGAATGTTTGCAAACACTGTCAAATTTGTAAGCTGTGCAGCTACATCGCACATGATTTTTATTTACGGTGCATACCACTCTTCCATATTTTGCAGACTTGGATGCAACTTCGTACCTTTTAGGTTGTGCTACATCAAATGTTGACTGAAGCTGGATAGCTGCTGGCATATTTAAAAGGGACAAAGCACCATCCGTCACAGCATCGACAATTTCTTCTTTGTACTTGAATTTTTCTCGTAAAACTGCTGCAGGATCTGCTGAAAACTCTCGGAATTCATTGGAGGTAGCACCTTCGCTTTCTTCATTGATACTAATGGCTTTCACCTGGATACTCTTACCATTCTTCACATCCTCCATTGACATCTTGTTAAACTTAACTATGTACTCGCTGCGTTGTTCTTTACTCCAATCGAACCAGTCATCGACTGGCACGGAAAGATGGGCTGCCACATCGGACATCTCATATTCTTCACTCTGACCAATCAGCGCAAGAGCCAACTCGTGTTGTTCCTTTGCGTGTATATCTTCGAAAATATGCTTTGTGAATTCTACTTTGCTTAGAGGATCTCCTGAGGCTCTGCCACACTGGCGCAAAAAAGCTTCTTTTGCTCTGGACATTACATTATTCATCGATTCTGATGTGTTTGTATAAGGACGTAAAGGTTTCCCGCGAGGATCCTTTGGCATGCATGCTTTTTCTCTTGCTTTCAAACTCATTGTTTTCCCCATGTCGTCTGTTCCATAGATATGTTGAAAATTGGGTCTGATAATCGCAATTCTTTTGTAAAACCTCGGTTTCTTTCTTGTCAAGTGACTCTTTGCATTCCCTTATTCTGTTCTTCACATCTTTCTTATCATATCCGTCAATGACTCCTTCTACTTTTCCGGTAACACCAAATACTGGATTCAGAAAATTTCTTTGGAGCTTTGTCTCTCGTATCCCTATTTCCCGCAGTTTATCCTTGCAGTTGTTTTCAAAATGCTTAACGCAACGCAGATGCTTTGCTTTGGGGATCTCAGACTTCCATGCTTTCACGAGTTCGTCTTCTCCATCTGTTATAAAGCCTTTAGCCTTTTCTAAACCTTTGCAGTTTGTCAAACAGGTTGAAGACAAAACTTTGAAGGTCTGGAAGTTCTTACGGTGATGAATCATGGTTGGGCCAAGAAAAATTGGACGATCGCCCGTCCTCGTTGATTTAAGCAGGAGATTCTTATACACAACTGGCGTTACCTCATATTGTCCCATGTTAAAAGTGGGATCTACAGTGAAAGGATAGCTTTCATCTTCAATTGTGGTGAATTTTACCAGGTCGTTGCACATTATCTCTGTTCCAAGTACCCAAACATCTAGTGGCAAATCTTCATGACGTAGCACAACGCCATCATCTTTCTGACGCGCATAAACCAGCAGCTCATCTACAGGATCGCCTTGTGACTTTGCTTTGGCCTTTAGGTCGTATATTTGTCTTCTTGATCTGGGCAGTTCCCCTCTTGTAGACGCTGTTACTGAACCACCTGCAACTTTAACTGCGTCTTTGTAAATATTGCCTGCCGATTGGTCCTGCTGTACTTTGAGCTTCATATCATCAAGAGTGCTTTTTCTAGTGGGGTAAAATGGCATGTTTTTTCTTTTACTGCTGTTGCCGTGAGCAGCTACACGGAAGTCAACAGATCTCTCCCCACATCGAATATGATACTGCACAAGGCATTTCTGATTGACGATTGCGCCAAGTGAGTCTTTCAAAACAAAAATTGATCGGACAAGCTTTGGACATGCCTTGTTGGACTTTGAATTTATCACCAGATGATAGTAGTTCGTACCACTTAAACTGACCTCCTTTTTTTCAATAACGCTGACATCTATGCTATCATTTGATGCATCAATTTCCACAGTCCAAATGCCACAGCGTAATACTCCAGTATAAACACCATTCATGTCATCTTTTAAATCTTCCCAGTTACTTTCCTTCGAAACATCAATGAGGAAAGAAGCATTTTCACGTACTCTTAATGGTCTCACTTTACATGTTTGTGAATCCAAATCTTTTGAAATTAATACTTCAACCGCCTCTTTTGTTGTGTAGCGAGGTGCCTTTCCACGATGCAGGATGGGAGTATCAGACTTCCCTTTCCAAAAGTTCATCTGCGAAAAAATTGGTGAATCATTCATAAATCAAACCAGGAAACACGGTCCTAAAATTGTTGTGTTTCGTGATATGCTTTGCCTTTCAACAAGCATGGTGTCCCATAAATTTGCAACAGCTGGGAGAACTTCACAGAACAAAGAGGTGTGAGAACAATGCATAATTCTGAATCTATAGTAAAGGCCTTGCACCCAAACATGACAAGAATTCTCAAGAATTCTTAAGAATTGTTAGGAATTTTCAAGAATCCTTCACAAATTCTTGAGCCATATGAAAGACTGTCAATTTTTTAAACAAGAATTCTTAAGACTGAGAGGCAGGAAAACCATGTTAATGTGTGCAAGGCCTGTACTGTAGGAACTATAAGATATCAGATGAGCCCATTTTGTCGTAATAATCTTGGGGGGTTGAAAGTTAACTCAAAATTAATAAGCGGGTGGGATGTCTATTGGGCACTCAAGGGTAGTTCATTCTTCAGTTTTTGAATTTCCTGAAATTTTGTTGCAAACATAATGCAAAGAACCTATACTTTAAATAAAAATAACTCAACATACCAAGGTTCCGCTCAATGATGTGCTGTGAACGTTCTTGATGTCCTCCTCATAGTCACTAATGTCACCATAAACATCATCGATCTAGAGAAATGATAAGAATTAAGTATGATTATACAGCACAGGCCAATTACATGGATATCACAAGAATTCTTGAAAACCTAATATTTTAACGAATACCTCGCATTCTGATCATAATTCTCGAGCATTATGAAAGAAAGCCTGTAAGAATTCTCACACAACGCTCATTTGGAATCTTGCAAGTTTCTTCAAGATTCTTGAGAATTTGTGGAGAACGAAGTGTCAATGTGCACATGGGCTGTTGAAGACCAGGGCATGTACAGTACAGTTCTTTCGTAACTTAACATCCATAAAGTTCTTCTTGAGAATGAATAAGGATTATCATTTACACTTAAGAATTTTTAGAACCAAAATATCTTATATTGCAATATTGAACTGTACACAAGTACAGTACTAGTGGAGATTAGTTTCACAAAATTTGCAAGAATTCTTAAGAATTCACAGATGTTTTATATATTCTCAAGATTTCTAGTGACAGAAAATGTCATTAAGCTATGAAAGAACTCTACTGTAATATCCTAAATGCGAGTTCTCAATAGCTATTTAGTGTGTATATTGTGCCAGCATGCTTCAATGTTGGTCTAAATGAGATAGTTCGCAGGTGTTGTTTCTTGGTTGTCATGTGACATAATTGGGAAATATAAATATCAATTTTAGCAAGGACCGCGGAGCGGTTTTAAAGTGGGGGGCTAAGCAGCTGCGAGCAAAAATGGGGATCTGGGTGTGAAACTTTCTTAGACCACGTGTGGCCACGCCCCTTAGAACATTGGAAAACGCCCTTTTATGTAAATTAAAGACTTCTTTGTTTACAATTTGCTTTGAGAAGAACTTCATTCCCATCCAAATAGACTGCATTTGTATACTTAAAGCCAGTGGTAAAATTCACATAATATATGAGTATTATATATTATGTATTACTTTGGCTAATTATATTCGGCGCGATGGATACTTTGCGCAATAAGTGATATTCGGCGCGTTAAGCAATAAGTGATATAATGGCAAATGAGTTGGGTGGGAGGGCGGTTAGCAAAATTCAGCAATAATTAGGCATAGCTGGCACTTAGCAGAAGGCATCAGACTTCCAGAATGAGAATACACTGGTAGGGAATTATTTATATGAACCTATACTTGACCAAATAAGGCCAACACAATTAGCAGCATAAAAGCCATTGGCTGAAAGTTGCATAAGCTTGCATCTGATGCAAGATATCTGCTGCTGATGAAACATGACAGAAGGGCTGATGCAATCTGACTAGGCCAGGCCTTGTATTGAACAACTCAGCCCCAACCAAGACTCCCCAAATTTAGACAAACATTGTAAAGACAATGTCCCCCTCACCAACGATAAATATTGTTTTAAATTCTGAAGCATGTCTTCGAAAATTTTAGTAAGCCCTTTCCTTTCCTGGATTATGTGAGTGGCTGCATATCTATCTAATTGCCTTGTTTGCAGATATTGCACCAACTGCAGATTCAATTACATTTGGTTTAAATGTTAAGGGAGATATCGCATAATGTTGTATACTTAGAGCTTGACTGCCACAATGCATATGATCAGTTGCAATGGTTTTGCATTTTCAAGACCTGCACAGTGAGCTTCTCTAGGTAGGCAACCTTGCATGAATTTTGTTTATAGAGTTATGTGCCCATTGCCACTTTTAACTGCCACTGTTCTCATTGTAATTCGAAACCTAATGTAAATATGAATTTTACAAACCAATGATTTTTTCCCAGGGTCTATAACTGAACTTGTCTCTGCATCTTTTGTTTCAATCAAAATAATATCATCAAGGTCATTCTCATCCTGAAAATAAATGTCTATATCAGTCTACGACCATCCATCATAAAAGTCTACTCACTATGTGGCTTACGATTTTTAGTTTTCCAGATCAACTTTATCAAATCAACTTCATCAAATTTTATTCTGGTTTTTGTTTATTTGGAAAAGGGAAAACAAAAGAGGAAATGGACTTGAAGTGCCATGCACTTAATTCTTTAAGGACCAAAGGAAAGTATGCAAAAAGGAACGCTGTTGATAGCAGACTATTTGCGAAGAAATAAATTCAGTGCAGATGATGCATCATTTCTCATTTTCATAATTTTCTGATACAGACTCGTATGTAAGGGCACTGCCCTATGTTTGGGTATAAGGGCATGCCGTTATGTACGTCGTGCCCTTATATATGTGTCTATATGGTAAGAATATTGTTGGTTTCTTAAGAATTCTTGTTTAAACAATGTTTACAGTCTTTTGTATGTATCAGAAATTTGTATCCTTGAGAATTCTTTTCATGTTGATGTGCACAGGCCTATGTGTTGTAAGATTAAAATCAACATTGACATCATCAAGTTTCATACAGATTCTGTATTTCATCTAACAAAACACTGTACCTCTTCAAGTCTTGGCATTTTCCCTGATTTGTCATCTTCATAGTCATCAGTAGCTGATCTTTTTGGTGTGCCTGTCTCCATAATAGCATCACTATAGGCAGTAGTCAAGGGTTCTATTATCTTAAATGTTGGATGATAAATAAATTAAAGTATACTGTTCTAGCAGAGAGGTGTCAAAAGCTGAAAAAATTCTCATCCACTAGGACATTCAATATGTTGTTAACCAATTTTCAAGCAGTGTCACATGATGGGGAGGTTTTAAAATATGATCTATTTTGAGATACAATGTATTGTAAAAACTGCAAAGAAAAGATTGTCTCCTTCTAAAGCATTGTGCAGAATTCTCTCCTATTCTGCTTTTCCTGTTGTTGTATGATACACATATTTTTTTGTAAGAAACTAAGAAATTGGGCCAGTACTGAAAGTTTCTTAAAGTTATTACATTTAGAGTACTCAGAAAAGGTTCCATAACAATCTTCATGTTTACTACCTGTACCCTCTTGAACATTTCAAAACAAAGTTTTTTGAAGCCTTTCCAATGTTTAGACATTAATCAAGTACTTCCCGAGTAATATGATACACAAAGCAAGTGAAATAAAATAAAAGTATGCTTAGGATTTCCTTTATTAAAATAAATAGTTTCTTAACTTGTATGTTCCCAGTATTGGAGTTTCTCTTAATTTTCAGTGATCTGAGAGTTGAGTTTCTTATAAGCAGTTTCTTATAAATAAAATATGTGTATGCAAAATTTGCCTTTTGTAAATTGCATTTCATGTTTAATATAATGTTTAATTACTTGTTACTTGTATTTCTATGTAATGGCTGCAGGGTTGATATGTACTACCATGCTGTCCTGCAGAATTGTATTTGTATTTGTCAATGTTGTTTTTTAAGAGAATACTTGTCTTTTTTTTATAAGAAACTTGGATCAGGCCATAGATAGCCTCTTAATTTAACATCAAAATTTCCGCATTTTAGTATTAATAATTTCTTAATGTGTTTCTTATTTTTTAAGTGTATGAATTATCATGTAGTTTCTAATACTGCTGCAGATATGTTTTCTTGACATATAAAACATCGGTGGGAAGAAAAGTGTTCTATTACGTTCAAAACATAAAACAGTTAATAGTTGATTACTCAAGAATAAGGGTTCAACGACATATTTAGCACAATATCTTTGAATTTAGCTTTTAAAAGTTTCTTTAAGCTCTTTCCAAACTTAAGTACTAGAGTTTCTTAAATGTGTGGCCATCCTAGTACTAGTTTCTTATAAACCAGTTTCTTATAAAAAAACGTGTATATATAAAAGAAACTGTTTTTTGGTAAAGAAACACTAACAGAAAAGGATACCAAGTAGCTGTGTTGCTTGCATGCAAGGTTTTAAAGGACTGATAAGCGTCTGCAGGAACCTTACTGCTAGCAAGACGGTGCCATATCCAAGTGCACAGGTCAAATGGTGATCCAGGGTGGGGTGAAAATACTTTGAGCAATCCATTGCCATTACCTCCAAGTTCTTTGTGTATATTATGTGTTTCCACAACAAATAGGGAACCAAACCTTCTTCCAATTGTAAATATATAATTTCCACAAGTGAATATGGCAGCACCTGGCTCATTACAACATGTATAGAAGTTGCTGATGATTTTCTCTAGACATGTTCGGCCATCTTTAGAAAATACACCATCAGTGCTTAATACTTTCTCACTTAGCTCAATGTTNAGACATTTCACTTGGGATACTTCCCGATTCGTCACAAAGAGTGAAGATGCAACCTCACCTATTGCTTCTATCACAGATCCTGGATGTGTTTGTAAGTTTAAGAGGCACATCTTCAGTCCAGTCCGTTCTTCTAGCCATTGCGACAACGAGAAGCACTCGTAAGCTATGTTACAGCTGCCGTGCACATACCGGTTTGGAAACTTTTGCAGCAACTCCTTTGCAGTTGGTTGTTCTTTTGGTTCTTGCAACCAACTCCATTTTATGAGATTGAGCAGCAGCATCGCTTGTGGGGTGCTAATTTATGTGACTTCTGGCAACGAAGGGCGTTTATTCTGGTTGAGAAAAGATGGTATAACATCTGGTGACGCGGAGTCCTCACTCCAAGGATGGTTCCTCGTTGGAACAAGCAGCTCCAACAGATACATCACAAAACTGTTAAAAAATATAGAACACAAGTTACAAATAAAATTGTCTTGTTGAGATACACAAGAAAGACATCATATATTTGGATAAATGAAACGTACATCGAGTAGAGTACATTATTGAATTATTTAATGCAATGTATACACAAAGTCTACCCGGTTCTCAATTCTAAAGAATTTTCAATATTTCACAAGCTTAAACCTAACTTTTGACAATTTTTGACACAAATGATAGAAAATATACCGGGTGTCCCCAAATTTTGTATCGGCGTCTACTAAAATCTGCTATCATGAATTGTGCACCGATTTTAAAGAATTACCAATAATTTTGCAGCAATATTTTTTCAAGACTAACTTAAATGTATAAATTTAGTTCAATAACTTTGGTGATACCATTCTAGAGTTGAAGGTTATTTTGCTTGGGTGTTATCTTTGAACATACTTAAAAGAAAATTAACAAGTTTGATTACTTTTTCGCAGTTTTCAGTTTAAAACATGAAAGCGGGCATGGCCATCCTCTAAAGAGCCAAACCTAAAGACAAATGACAAATATGCATCTCCAACATGTAAATGTATATGGGTTGCTAATTGATGCATTATTATATTTTCTAAGCTGAAAACGGGACAAAATTTGATCGTGATTTTTTGCATTCCTCACAACTTTTTGAAGAGACCTTGAAATTAAAATTTTTATATAACTCTAGAACGCCACAAGCGATTTTAGTACAATAAATGTCAACACCTAAGTCAGCCTCCTTCCGTTAAATTGGTTGGTAGTGTATTCAAATATATGCATAATTGACCTATAATTCATGATGGTATGGTTCGGTAAATGCTGATACATCACTTTGGGACACCCGGCATGCTTACTCTCAAATCCTGAAATAGACCATTTCGCAATTAGGAAAAAGGGTCTGAGGAGAGCGCGGCCAATTCCNGCTGAAAACGGGACAAAATTTGATCGTGATTTTTTGCATTCCTCACAACTTTTTGAAGAGACCTTGAAATTAAAATTTTTATATAACTCTAGAACGCCACAAGCGATTTTAGTACAATAAATGTCAACACCTAAGTCAGCCTCCTTCCGTTAAATTGGTTGGTAGTGTATTCAAATATATGCATAATTGACCTATAATTCATGATGGTATGGTTCGGTAAATGCTGATACATCACTTTGGGACACCCGGCATGCTTACTCTCAAATCCTGAAATAGACCATTTCGCAATTAGGAAAAAGGGTCTGAGGAGAGCGCGGCCAATTCCGACTGCCTTAGTAACAAGTCGGAAATCTAGGGAATCTTCTCCTCTCCAGTATCAACTGAAATCGGTGTGGCACAGTCGAGTCACTCTACAAACTTGAATCATTTTCTATTTATTTACTTTCTCCAAGAGTCATATGGCATGCTTTAGTATGGTAAGTGATTTTCCAGGATTATTGAGTCCTTTTATCGTCATTTTGTGCATTTCTGAGTATGCTTTGAGCCATTTTAGTTGAATTGTTTTCCTTCGAGTTTGAAGCGGTTGAAGTCCTTGACAAGGAGTTCAGTTAGGCCTATTATGGTTTGTATATTAGGGCTAAACAATACACAGTTTCATTATTGTGCTTTATAGGATTCTAACAATTGCTTGTTGTTGAGTTGTATTGCAAAATAACTGCTAATTACTCCGGTAAAGAGTTAAACTTCATCAGAGTCCAGCTTGGCCTGGGGGCCTGGTCCAGGTTAAAAATGGGGGTCTGGGGGCTTACCCCCATAAATTTTTTTAGGATCACGCCCTCTAGAACGTCGGAAAACGCCCATTTGCTAAATATAATGCAAATTTGTGTTCTTTGAATTTCGTCATTGATTTGACATATTAGATTTTATTTGCAAGCCTTAATTTACTTCAAACTACAAGCGAGAAAGGAAAAAGCGAGAAAGCGCAAAACGAGTACCGATCTCTGAGAAGGAAAAACGATTCCCTCCCAACTTTTTTCATTGAATTTAGGCGAATTAGAAAATCGATCCTGAAAAAAGTGGGGTGGACATGTCCATCCCATGGCGCCGCCCCTGGCTTCAAGCATACTCGGAAAAGGGCGAATTGATGATAAAATGATTGGATAATGCTGGGAAAGCACTTACCATGGTAAACAAATACCATATAACTCTTGGAAATAGTAAATAAATAGAAAATCATTCAAGTTTGTAGAGCGGTAGGACCGACCCGCAAGGCTTGCAGCCAACACTGTAAAGCAGAGGATTTCCCGGATTTTGGACTGTTACTAAGACTGTCGGAATGTGTTGTGCTCTCCTCAGTCCCTTTTCTCTTTTGCGAAATGGTCTATTGTGGGCTTGTGACACAAAAACTAATGGAAAATCACAACGTGAAACTGCATACCTGTAAATGTCACTGCTAGCTGTTGGTTTGTGCCCTTGTTGAAGAAGTTCTGGGGCTATCAATGGCAGGGTACCAGCACGGTTCCGTTCCTCGTCTCTTTTGTCAACGACCTGCTGAGAAGAAGTCAGTGAGGATGTTCTTGTTATGCACGCCCACACTGCTTCACCAAAGTCACCAATCTTTAGGATGTAATTTTCTGATCCACTGCCTCCAAGGGATAAGTTAGCTGCTTTTATGTCACAACACAGGAGGCCCAGGAGGTTGACTTGAAGATAACAAGTTCAAAATTTAAAATAATCAATTGTAATACCTTTGTGTTTTATTTGTTGCACCACTCCACGTCTGTGTTGTGTCTCCCTTTATTGACTTCTGTACTGCGTAATTGTTCGAATGCGATAATCAAAATGAAAGTTGAAAGCCAATGTTATAATAATAATACAAGGAGTGAAACTTCATCTTCAGCTGAATCCTTTAAACTGTTTTGTCTTCCCTCGCAATCCGGCATCCCAGCCCCAAATCTCTGCTACAGCATATCAAAATGTTCCTCAATCATCAAACTATACTTTCCAATACTTTGTTTCTTTTTCTGCTATGTTTAAAGTTAAAAATTTGCAACTTTATCAAGGCAAGTCTTGTCAAATTCACTTTCTCCCTAACCTCTGCCCATCGAACGGTAACAGAGCGATCAATTTTCAAACGTTTTCGCCACCTTCTTTCTCTCTGGTTTGCACAGAATGTACACAGGGATCCCCCGTCTTTGAGCCGATAAAGTAAACAGAAAAACTGCACCCTGTGGCCTAGGTTTTTGCATTGAAATTGTTAAAGCTATTGAGTACAGTTATGGCCTTAACGTGAAAGAACAAATGGGGTTTCGGCAGATACCAGTTAATAGTGAACTTGTTTCAAGTGAAGACATTAATTTTGACTTGACTAGAAAAGGAAATTGCATCGTTTTTACTGCGAAAACATGGTGAGTAGACATAAGAAATATTCATTTTTAAGAATCGGCAAAGAAGTTACTAGATTTTTTAAATTACTTCTAAAGAATAATGATAAAACATTGAAGAAACATGCAACATTTTCAGAGTGTTAAGCAAGAGCTACTGCACTGATGTAGCATAATCGAGACAGCTTGATTAGGTAAAGCTGTCTGCCAGAAGTTTCTTAGGTAAAAGAAAACATTGAAAGAATTATGAATTCATGGTAAAAACAGTTAGTAAAGGCAAGAGACACTGTAGATAACTATGGAGTCCACGTCCACGAGGTAACTTTCCTTTAAAGGGAGTACAAAGACCAGCATGCTTTGCGCACAGTCAGCGACCTGCTCTGCACAGCTTCCAGAATAACTGACTGTACAAAATTCACAAAAACAAAAATAAACGATGGCAAAGGCTGCTGGTCTTTGTACTCCCTTTAAAATATAGGTTATATGTTACTGGCATTGTTAGAAGTTTGATTACCATTCTTAGATTGGGGAACGTTTGCAAACCTTGTCTGTTTTTCTTCTATATCAGCTGAGTGAGGAACAAACCAAGTGCATGCATTGGCAAAAGATGGACATAATTTCTGCATTTTTGGAGAAGCTGGTACTGGAAAGTCCACAACCGTTATTGAAATGTGTAGAACTTTGCAAGGAGCAGGCAGAAAAGTTCAAATTATTTGTTCAACTGGTGTTGCATGTGATGTTTATGCTGATGTAAAGCAATCAATCAAAAACGATCCCCTCACTGTGCATTCTTTTATTGGTATTGGCACTGGCAATAGTTCGTATAATTGTCTGGTTTCTAAAGGTAAAGCAAGTGGAATCGTGGTGAAAAGACTTCAAGAAGTGAATACTGTAATTTGGGATGAGGTTTCTATGAGCAGTGGCCGAACCGTTTGCCTTTTCAATTATATTTTGTGTCAAATCAGGAAGAGCAAGTTGTCATTTGGGGGAATACAAGTCATTATGGTCGATGGTCGGGGACTGGCTCCAACTGAAACCTGTGCCTGGAAATGTCGATGAAGCATGCATGGCGTACGAATGCCAATCGTTTGCTAATTTAATACCACACACAGTACGATTAACGCAAGTGTACAGACAAGGTGACCTAGATCCATTCAAAGATGTCCTAAGAGAACTGAGACTTGGAGTGTTATCCAGGGGTGGTGAAAGTTTTCTGCATTCCTTGTCCTGCAACACTCAGAAGGCTGAATCCATTCATTTATATTTTACAAATAACGAGGTGGACTTGCATAACGCAATGATCCTATCAAAAATGGATGGACAGATGGAGACGTTCAAAAGTATCGACGAAGGCAATCTAGCTGGCATGCGTAGTTTGGCAAAATCAATCCTTCATGTGAAAACAGGATGTCCACTGATTTACGCAAAGTTACGCAAATACTAGCGTTTAACAACACGGGTACTTAAAAAAATGGTTGGGTGCCTGTTTTGGAAAGAGTCAGCTTAATATTGGGGAAAGAAGTTTGGGTGCTAACATAATTAAGCAGTTTATGAGGAGATCATACATAAACTTGCAAGGAAAGTTCGCTGTGATGATAATCTTGTTTGCTCAAAGATTGAAGTTAAGTCTATGGATCCTGTTGGTCTGGGGAAGATTCGGTTTGTTGGTGGTTGGGTTGTTTCGAGGATTATGCTTGATTGCAGAAGGAAAATGGATCAAAGTACTTTGTCAATGTCGAAAGCTTGTATGTTCAACTCTGAAGCATATTTGAAGAACATGAGGGAATTTATACTCTTTTGAGGTATGGCAAATCTGCCAGCAATACAATACTTACTATTTTTACTCTTAGGCAGCGGTTACACTGTACTTTTCCAAGCATCCATTTTCCTTATCCGAATTTGTTCTTAAATCGTGCCACCTGTCACACATTATTTTTTATAAGGATGCTTTAGTAACCTCGAGGAATTAATAGGTCAAGAACATAACATGCACATTTATAACACGCAAAGTATATTTCCCGCCAAAATGTCACTATTTATTCTTCTTGGTTCGCGCCAATGTAAAATTTCTTTATTCGTTATCAGATGGAGCTACAATCGTCTATCTTGTTTCTTGTCATGGTTTATCAATTTATTGCAAATTCAAGAGCATCAATAATAAACAAAGAGGTTGTTGAAAACAATGGCGAAGATCTTCGTACATTAATAAAAAACTTTCTAAGAAACAATTGTATTAAACAGAACCAAAATCTAACATAAATATAATCACGATAATGAAGTTTNTTTTTGCATTTCTCACAACTTTTTGAAGAGACCTTGAAATTAAAATTTTTATATAACTCTAGAATGCCACAAGCAATTTTAGTACAATAAATTTCAACACCTAAGTCAGCCTCCTTCCGTTAAAATGGTTGGTAGTGTATTCAAATATATGCATAATTGACCTATAATTCATGATGGTATGGTTCGGTAAATGCTGATACATCATTTTGGGACACCCGGCATGCTTACTCTCAAATCCTGAAATAGACCATTTCGCAATTAGGAAAAAGGGTCTGAGGAGAAAGCGGCCAATTCCGAACGCCTTAGTAACAAGTCGGAAATCTAGGGAATCTTCTCCTCTCCAGTATCAACTGAAATCGGTGTGGCACAGTCGAGTCGCTCTACAAACTTGAATCATTTTCTATTTGTTTACTTTCTCCAAGAGTCATATGGCATGCTTTAGTATGGTAAGTGATTTTCCAGGATTATTGAGTCGTTTTATCGTCATTTTGTGCATTTCTGAGTATGCTTTGAGCCATTTTAGTTGAATTGTTTTCCTTCGAGTTTGAGGCGGTTGAAGTCCTTGACAAGGAGTTCAGTTAGGCCTATTATGGTTTGTATATTAGGGCTAAACAATACACAGTTTCATTATTGTGCTTTATAGGATTCTAAAAATTGCTTGTTGTTGAGTTGTATTGCAAAATAACTGCTAATTAATCCGGTAAAGAGTTAAACTTCATCAGAGTCCAGCTTGGCCTGGGGGCCTGGTCCAGGTTAAAAATGGGGGTCTGGGGGCTTACCCCCAGAAATTTTTTTAGGATCACGCCCTCTAGAACGTCGGAAAACGCCCATTTGCAAAATATAATGCAAATTTGTGTTCTTTGAATTTCGTCATTGATTTGACATGTTAGATTTTATTTGCAAGCCTTAATTTACTTCAAACTACAAGCGAGAAAGGAAAAAGCGAGAAAGCGCGAAATGAGTACCGATCTCTGAGAAGGAAAAACGATCCCCTCCCAACTTTTTTCATTGAATTTAGGCGAATTAGAAAATCAATCCTGAAAAAAGTGAGGTAGACATGTCCATCCCGTGGCGCCGCCCCTGGCTCCAAGTATACTCGGAAAAGGGCGAATTGATGATAAAATGATTGGATAATGCTGGGAAAGCACTTACCATGGTAAACAAATACCATATAACTCTTGGAAATAGTAAATAAATAGAAAATCATTCAAGTTTGTAGAGCTGTAGGACCGACCCGCTAGGCTTGCAGCCAACACTGTAGAGCAGAGGATTCCCTGGATTTTGGACTGTTACTAAGACTGTCGGAATGTGTTGTGCTCTCCTCAGTCCCTTTTCTCTTTTGCGAAATGGTCTATTGTGGGCTTGTGACACAAAAACTAATGGAAAATCACAACGTGAAACTGCATACCTGTAAATGTCACTGCTAGCTGTTGGTTTGCGCCCTTGTTGAAGAAGTTCTGGGGCTATCAATGGCAGGGTACCAGCACGGTTCCGTTCCTCGTCTCTTTTGTAAACGACCTGTTGAGAAGAAATCAGTGAGGATGTTCTTGTTATGCACGCCCACACTGCTTCACCAAAGTCACCAATCTTTAGGATGTAATTTTCTGATCCACTGCCTCCAAGGGATAAGTTAGCTGCTTTTATGTCCCAACACAGGAGGCCCAGGAGGTTGACTTGAAGATAACAAGTTCAAAATTTAAAATAATCAATTGTAATATCTTCGTGTTTTATTTGTTGCACCACTCCACGTCTGTGTTGTGTCTCCCTTTATTGACTTCTGTACTGCGTAATTGTTCGAATGCGATAATCAAAATGAAAGTTGAAAGCCAATGTTATAATAATAATACAAGGAGTGAAACTTCATCTTCAGCTGAATCCTTTAAACTGTTTTGTCTTCCCTCGCAATCCGGCATCCCAGCCCCAAATCTCTGCTACAGCATATCAAAATGTTCCTCAATCATCAAACTATACTTTCCAATACTTTGTTTCTTTTTCTGCTATGTTTAAAGTTAAAAATTTGCAACTTTATCAAGGCAAGTCTTGTCAAATTCACTTTCTCCCTAACCTCTGCCCATCGAACGGTAACAGAGCGATCAATTTTCAAACGTTTTCGCCACCTTCCCTCTCTCTGGTTTGCACAGAATGTACACAGGGATCCCCCGTCTTTGAGCCGATAAAGTAAACAGAAAAACTGCACCCTGTGGCCTAGGTTTTTGCATTGAAATTGTTAAAGCTATTGAGTACAGTTATGGCCTTAACGTGAAAGAACACATGGGGTTTCGGCAGATACCAGTTAATAGTGAACTTGTTTCAAGTGAAGACATTAATTTTGACTTGACTAGAAAAGGAAATTGCATCGTTTTTACTGCGAAAACATGGTGAGTAGACATAAGAAATATTCATTTTTAAGAATCGGCAAAGAAGTTACTAGATTTTTTAAATTACTTCTAAAGAATAATGATAAAACATTGAAGAAACATGCAACATTTTCAGAGTGTTAAGCAAGAGCTACTGCACTGATGTAGCATAATCGAGACAGCTTGATTAGGTAAAGCTGTCTGCCAGAAGTTTCTTAGGTAAAAGAAAACATTGAAAGAATTATGAATTCATGGTAAAAACAGTTAGTAAAGGCAAGAGACACTGTAGATAACTATGGAGTCCACGTCCACGAGGTAACTTTCCTTTAAAGGGAGTACAAAGACCAGCATGCTTTGCGCACAGTCAGCGACCTGCTCTGCACAGCTTCCAGAATAACTGACTGTACAAAATTCACAAAAACAAAAATAAACGATGGCAAAGGCTGCTGGTCTTTGTACTCCCTTTAAAATATAGGTTATATGTTACTGGCATTGTTAGAAGTTTGATTACCATTCTTAGATTGGGGAACGTTTGCAAACCTTGTCTGTTTTTCTTCTATATCAGCTGAGTGAGGAACAAACCAAGTGCATGCATTGGCAAAAGATGGACATAATTTCTGCATTTTTGGAGAAGCTGGTACTGGAAAGTCCACAACCGTTATTGAAATGTGTAGAACTTTGCAAGGAGCAGGCAGAAAAGTTCAAATTATTTGTTCAACTGGTGTTGCATGTGATGTTTATGCTGATGTAAAGCAATCAATCAAAAACGATCCCCTCACTGTGCATTCTTTTATTGGTATTGGCACTGGCAATAGTTCGTATAATTGTCTGGTTTCTAAAGGTAAAGCAAGTGGAATCGTGGTGAAAAGACTTCAAGAAGTGAATACTGTAATTTGGGATGAGGTTTCTATGAGCAGTGGCCGAACCGTTTGCCTTTTCAATTATATTTTGTGTCAAATCAGGAAGAGCAAGTTGTCATTTGGGGGAATACAAGTCATTATGGTCGATGGTCGGGGACTGGCTCCAACTGAAACCTGTGCCTGGAAATGTCGATGAAGCATGCATGGCGTACGAATGCCAATCGTTTGCTAATTTAATACCACACACAGTACGATTAACGCAAGTGTACAGACAAGGTGACCTAGATCCATTCAAAGATGTCCTAAGAGAACTGAGACTTGGAGTGTTATCCAGGGGTGGTGAAAGTTTTCTGCATTCCTTGTCCTGCAACACTCAGAAGGCTGAATCCATTCATTTGTATTTTACAAATAACGAGGTGGACTTGCATAACGCAATGATCCTATCAAAAATGGATGGACAGATGGAGACGTTCAAAAGTATCGACGAAGGCAATCTAGCTGGCATGCGTAGTTTGGCAAAATCAATCCTTCATGTGAAAACAGGATGTCCACTGATTTACGCAAAGTTACGCAAATACTAGCGTTTAACAACACGGGTACTTAAAAAAATGGTTGGGTGCCTGTTTTGGAAAGAGTCAGCTTAATATTGGGGAAAGAAGTTTGGGTGCTAACATAATTAAGCAGTTTATGAGGAGATCATACATAAACTTGCAAGGAAAGTTCGCTGTGATGATAATCTTGTTTGCTCAAAGATTGAAGTTAAGTCTATGGATCCTGTTGGTTTGGGGAAGATTCGGTTTGTTGGTGGTTGGGTTGTTTCGAGGATTATGCTTGATTGCAGAAGGAAAATAGATCAAAGTACTTTGTCAATGTCGAAAGCTTGTATGTTCAACTCTGAAGCATATTTGAAGAACATGAGGGAATTTATACTCATTTGAGGTATGGCAAATCTGCCAGCAATACAATACTTACCATTTTTACTCTTAGGCAGCGGTCACACTGTACTTTTCCAAGCATCCATTTTGCTTATCCGAATTTGTTCTTAAATCATGCCACCGGTCACACATGATTTTTTATAAGGATGCTTTAGTAACCTCGAGGAATTAATAGGTCAAGAACATAACATGCACATTTATAACACGCAAAGTATATTTCCCGCCAAAATGTCACTATTTATTCTTCTTGGTTCCCGTCAATGTAAAATTTCTTTATTCGTTATCAGATGGAGCTACAATCGTCTATCTTGTTTCTTGTCATGGTTTATCAATATATTGCAAATTCAAGAGCATCAATAATAAACAAAGATGTTGTTGAAAACAATGGCGAAGATCTTTGTACATTAATAAAAAACTTTCTAAGAAACAATTGTATTAAACAGAACCAAAATCTAACATAAATATAATCACGATAGTGAAGTTTTATAAGCAAATAATTTTAAATAATAAAAATTGACAATGTAATATAAACATTACTTTTTACCCAAAAGAGTTGCCAACTGCATGAAAAATTCTCTGTCCCGTTGTTTTTCCTCAGCCGCTGCTTTTCTCTGCTGCTCTTCCTGCTCCACCAAAAACTCTCTGTTCCTCTGGTCAGATTCCGCAAATGCATCCATCTGCCTCTCTTGCATTTCCAAAAATTTGTCTTTGAAATTTTCTTTTACTTTTTTTGCCTTTTTTCCATCATTATCCCTACAGTTCTTTCTTTTTTTCGCTATTTTCTTGCCATTATCAACAACATCATCATCATCGCGTCTATCACCATTTCCACTGCCTTCTTGATTTCTCTCCTCTTCAGCCTATACCCCTTCTTCAATCACACTTCTATTTTCGTCATCATTTTCCTCCTCGACAGCTACCCCAACTTCTCTTACCAAGTCTAATTCGACTATAGGCCTGCATGATAATATTTCATCAAAATCGTTGTAGAATTGAGGAAAGTCTGGAGCTACGCCACTCTTTTTATTGTTATCCTTTGCTTTCTTGTAGGCGTCTTTTAAATTCGAAAGTTTTTTCTTGGCCTGGTTGACAGTCTTTTTAGGTCCATTTTTGTTAACATTTTTTATAATTGTTGTCCATGCCTGCTGACTGCGACTGCTTTCCAGCTCCGTGACATTTTCTTTCCACTCTTTAATCACGCTTCTTGCTTGAATCTCGGACCACCGAAGATTTTTATCCTCTTTTTCCTTTTCATCTTCGTTTGCAACTTCATTCCCTGGATTCAAGTTCATACGCGCATTCCGGTAGCGTTCAAATTCAATTTGCTGCAACTACATTTGGTACTTGCATTTTTGTTTGTGCTGGTGGCCCCATGTTTATTTTTTTGTTTTCTTTAGGGGTCATATTATGTGCTTTTTGATGTTTTGCAGTTTGTTGGTCTTTATTTGTCCTAGGGATTAAATTAACTCTATATTTTTNGCTGCAACTACATTTGGTACTTGCATTTTTGTTTGTGCTGGTGGCCCCATGTTTATTTTTTTGTTTTCTTTAGGGGTCATATTATGTGCTTTTTGATGTTTTGCAGTTTGTTGGTCTTTATTTGTCCTAGGGATTAAATTAACTCTATATTTTTACTTCAGTGGTGATTGGGGGAACATGTTGTGTTCTATGGAGGCAAATCTGGCTTTTCTTGTCAATCACCGACCGTAAATGCGCATGCCAACAGTTAACACCGGGCTGATGCACTGCTAGCCCAAGTTACCTGTTAAAAGTCTTATATCATGGTAAGACTAGAGATAGAAGGGAATGATATTGTGTTTAGTGTTTCTGAAGGGGATTAAATATCGGTTAAATGAATATTTAAGCGGTGTTAATACCCGAAGAAAGAGTGCGGGTTTCCTGCGAATTCTCCTAGCAATAATGGCCTCGTTCCCAGTGTGAGGTATGTTGTGGGGGCGTGGAGATTGGCCTCATGCCTTGTTGATTCACTTGTGCTTGCTGGCCTAGCCATTTGGATAAACTTAATTTGCCCCTCCCTCCTTTCCCCATTTGTTCTTGTTTGTTTTTTCTTGGTTTTTGAGTATTTATTTCGTTTAGTAGTTATGTTCTCTGCAGTCTCTCGAGGCTGTGGACAGGTTTGTTGGTCCGGAGGAAAATCTGGCTTTTCTTCTCAATCACCGACCGTAAATGCGCATGCCAACAGTTAACACCAAGCTGATTCATTGCTAGCCCAAGTTACCTGTTAAAAGTCTGATATCATGGTAAGACTAGAGATAGAAGGCAATGATGTTGTGTTTAGGATTTCTGAAGGGGATTAACAGTGGTCTAAATAAGTTGTCAAAAGAAAATTGTTGTCTCATTTTATCACAGGGGGTCCAGGAGTGTCAGTAAAGACCTTAGTTTTGGTTTCTGTGGTTCCCTGTGATCCTGATTATGAAAGCAACAGCTGTGTAATTTGATACAGATTACATCATCATTGGGGTCGGCCTGCTATTGTGACACTAGAAGAATCTTTGGTTATGTGAGAGCTTTTATCTCATTGGCTGCGGTTTATTCAAATCCTGCACCTCGTAACGGTGAGCAAAGAAAACCAGTCCTACTGTACTATACTTCTAGTGTAACAATAGCAGGCTGACCGCAACGATGATGTAATATGTATCAAATTAAACAGCTGTTGCTTTTCATAATCCGGATCACCGGGAACCAAAGAAACCAAAACTACGGTCTTTACTGACACTCCTGGACCCCCTGTGGTTTTATCTTTATCAACGACATCAAATTCCTTGTTTTCCATGTAAGAAACACATGCAGATTTTCTTCTTCTCTGCTATTGGNTTTTCATAATCCGGATCACCGGGAACCCAAAGAAACCAAAACTACGGTCTTTACTGACACTCCTGGACCCCCTGTGGTTTTATCTTTATCAACGACATCAAATTCCTTGTTTTCCATGTAAGAAACACATGCAGATTTTCTTCTTCTCTGCTATTGGTTCATTCTCCGCACTCGCAGCTTCTTCAGAGAAATCTGTGCCCATGCTAGAGTTTTGAAAAAAACTAGGGCATTGGTTTTCAGTTGAATTCGGTTGATTTTCTTTGTTCTTTTCCATGTTTTCTCAATGTTTCGAGTGCCGTGACAGATATGTGTACAACTTAGAATCAACTTCCCATTCAAAATCATAACAAACTAAGCAAGCGTGACTACAACTCCCTGCATGCATTGCACTTGTTCGCAACAATGATGTAATAGAGAGTAAAACCGCCCTTACACGGTCATATTTTTTCCAATCGAAGGAGTCAAATCAGTTTTGCTTCAGACTTATCGAATCGAATGCTAGGTTTTACACGGTCAGATTTAATCGAAGTGCATTCCTTATCACAATTCCCAAAATTTAGCAGAAAATGGACGAAGAATTTGCTTCAGCAGCAATAATAGTAGGTTTGGTGCTGAAAAAACGCAAAAATAAAAGAAAATATCGCACAAACTGGACAAAGGAATGGCTGCTACAACGCTTAGTTCATGGGATTTATGATGCTCTCTTAAAAGACTTGCGTTTCACCGAGGAACAGGACTATAACAATTACTTGAGGATGACTGCCAAAGATTTTGACGAAATCCTTGAAATCATTGAGCCAGACATCACAAAGCAGGATACTAACAAGCAGTTCCTGCAAAAGTAAAGTTAGCTGCCACGCTCAGATTTTTTTCTACTGGATGTTCACTGACCTGCAGTACCAATTCACAATTCACAACTCAACATTAAGCACTTTTGTCCCAATAGTTTGCGAGAAAATATATGAAAAATTGAAAGACAACTATATGAAGGTAAGATAAAACTCTAAATCTTAACTTTAACAGTTATACATGATATTTTCAAGAATACTTAAAGATACTAAAACATATTGGAATGTCCTGGAGAAGCACTGGATGTTTCATTGCTTGATAAGCTGGCAGCAGGGCTTGTTCTGGATGGTTCCGGTGAATGTAACTGCTGCAAAAACCCCATACTATTATGGACATTATGGAATTGCTTTGGGGCCGGTGCATTATAAGCTCCTGTTTGAGCAAGGAATAATATTTCTTGAATTTTCAACTTTGCCAATTACTTGCCTCTTTTACTTTCAATTCCCCGTAATCCATTTGCGACATTTTGACCAAAGGTGTCATCTGCATCTTCACAACCTGCTGCTTGATTATTATTTGCTCGCTCTAACACTGACATTCTGTATCAAGCATTTGGTCTTCCTTCGTTTTTTTACAATCCTCTTTTTTTCTCTTCTGTGAGAGTGGCTTCTTTGTAGACCTTGGTTCTTCTTCTTCTTCTACTTCATACACTTCTTGTTTTGTACTGGTTTCGTCTCCCATTTCACCAAATGTTCCAGTTTCTTCGGAGCAGCTCTGTTCCTAAGAAAGAGGTATGTTTATTTTCAATAAATGTACACAATCTTCACTTTTTACAGATGCCTAACACACAAGAAGAATGGTTTGCTATAGCATCTGAGTTGGAAAAAAGTGGAACTTTCCCAATTGCATCGGTGCTTTGGATGGAAAGCATGTCATCATAAAACGCCCAATAAATTCTGGTTCATTTTATTTCAATTACAAGGGCACATTCAGCATAGTTTTACTGGCATTGGTGGATGCTCATTATAAATTTATCTACGTTGATGTTGGTTGTAGTGGTAGGGTTAGCGATGGAGGCATGTATATAAATTCTACACTTGCGACTGCTTTGGAAGAAAATCATCTGAACATTCCAGAAGCAAGACCTTTGCTTTGGGTGATGGAGAAAATCCTCTACCATTTGTTGTGGTTGCAGATGATCCTTTCCCCTCAAACCATATATGATGAAGCCATACGCACAAAGAGGTCTCACTAAGGAGCAGCGAATATGCAACTATCGTTTTTGTCGAGCAAGGCGTATAGTGGAAAATGCATTCGGAATCTTTTCCAATAGATTCCGCATATTTCTTTCACCCCTCATGCATACACCTGATAATGCCGAGAAAGTCGTACTTGCAAGCTGTGTTCTGCACAACTATTTGAGATCTAAAGAACCAGCGCGTTACACACCAAATGGATCATTTGATGCAGAATCACTTGAGGATGGTATAGTCAGCCTGGGAAATTGGAGAAATGTAGAGGCGGCTGGCATTACTTCGTTGGCAAGGCAAGGTTCAAACAGATATTCCAATGACGCCAAAGAAGTGCGAGAAGGCGTTACAAGTGTTTTCAATACTATTGGTGCAGTGCCCTGGCAAGAGAAGTTTGCACTAGTTAATCAAACTGATGAGTCCTAATCCAAGAGACTACTTACTATACTCACTATATTTGAAGTTGACTTTCTTGGTACAACAGTATCTCAAAGAAATGACAGAGAGTTGAAATAAGGCCACTTTGATTCATAGACATCATTTAATCCATTTCCACTTTTGCTGCTTTTTTTTGTCTTTGCGACTTCCTTAAAATAGTATGTTCGGAGGTTGTTGATTTTTGTCTTTACCTCGTTCTCTGGAAGAAAACCACATAGATAGATTGGTTTATACAAAATACTGACAGATAATGATTGTGAATTTTGCATCAGGTTTCTATTCAATGTATATAGCGAGAAAGCAACACACTTTCAAATTTTTCATAGATTAACATCTTCAGCAAAACTGCTTGTAGCATACAAAAACAAATTTCAAAATACATAAAATGAAATATCAGAGATTTAGCAAAATCACGAGGATATTCAACCCTACCTGTCATCTGGAATTTCTCGGCAAGCCTTGCCACACTCGCTTGTCGGGCGTGTCTATCTTTGTATGAAGTCAATAAAACATTCCAAAGATTTTCCTCCTTCCCGTATTCAGCAATAAAAGCCTCTGTTTCTTCATTTTTCNGCAACACACTTTCAAATTTTTCATAGATTAACATCTTCAGCAAAACTGCTTGTAGCATCCAAAAACAAATTTCAAAATACATAAAATGAAATATCAGAGATTTAGCAAAATCACGAGGATATTCAACCCTACCTGTCATCTGGAATTTCTCGGCAAGCCTTGCCACACTCGCTTGTCGGGCGTGTCTATCTTTGTATGAAGTCAATAAAACATTCCAAAGATTTTCCTCCTTCCCGTATTCAGCAATAAAAGCCTCTGTTTCTTCATTTTTCTTGAACTTAGGCCGGGCTGAGGCCATTTTGCTTGCATGTGGTTTGAGAATCAAAAGAATAACGTCAAAGCATTGCAATGCAGAACCAGGAAGTGCAGCATAGGCGAGGACAAAATTTCATTCATTTGCCATTCGATAAATCGAAAGGAATAGAACAGGTCCGATTCTTGAAAAATTGAATTCAACAATCTGACCACGGCATCAGTCATCCGTTTTTTGCCTTTACACGGTCAGATTTTGTCGAATTTGACAAATCAAATTAGATAAATCTGACCGTGTAAGACCGGCTTAAGGGCAATTAAAGTTTCGGACAAAATTTTGTCCGAAAGTTTGATCGTCCAAAACTTTTTGAGCTTAATGTAGATGATGTCGAACAACCTTCAAGAGTATGTCACTACTGGCGTTTGTTGACTCACTCAATATCACATCGTCAATGTCCTGATGCACTTCATTTGCAGTTTCATATTTGATCAGAATACTTTAGCCTGCGCGCAGACCCAATATTCCGAAGAAGAAAGGGTCTGCGAAACAACGACCAAAAGCTTGCTACACAGTGCAAATCCCTTTAGGCCAATCATTTTACTTGGACTACGAATAAATTATAGCATAGTCACAAGAGAAAACTTAATTTTTCTCTTATGACTATGATTATTGAGAACAACATGTTTTTCAACACACTAAAACAACACATCGTTAAAAATCACACCTTGGCCAGTTCTCTTGGGGTCCTTCTACAAAAAATATATTAAAAGTTCAAAACAAAAGCTACAATACAACGGGCTCTCTACAATACTATTCAAAACAAACAAGAACTAACAACAATACACGATTGAGCACAAATGTGTGACAGCAACAAAAAAACGATACGCATAAATTAATTACCCATGATTGCATAAATAATTTTCCCTAAAACCCAGAAAAGCGCCGTAGCAAGCTTTTGGTCGTAGGTGCGCAGACCCTTTCTTCTTCGGAATATTGGGTCTGCACGCAGGCTAGAATACTTTTGCCATACCAGTTTTCCTCATTGCAACTTCAAATTGCATATGGATTCTCTGTAGCGATATAATTTTTCCATTAACACTTAGCGGAACTCTTTGATTCATCAAACACATTGATAATACCACTTCCATCGTCTCCTAACTCCTCTGATACAACAATTGTAGCAAGGAACATGATTTTTCTTGTTTTATTTGCATCAACGAAAGTTTGGAACAGTCATGATGTAGACACATTCAACGGTCACATATCTGGGATGTGTTCTGGATGAAAGTATCTCTGGTGAGTCAATGACAACTAAGATGCTTGGAAAGATAAATGGCAAGTTCAAATTATGTACAGGAAATAAAAATTCCTGGATAACTCCCTTTGCAGGTTGCTTCTAAATGCTCTTATTCAACCCCATTTTGATTACGCTTGCACCTCATGGTACCCACATTTGAATAAGAGGATAGATCAATGTATCTGTGTTAACATAATGAACTTTTTCAAAGGAACTGCTCCAGCTTACAGTAGGTACGTGTTAATCACAGGGCGCCGGTTCGAAACAGATGGTAATCCACGCGCGTTCCAGAATTTGCGAGGTCGCACGGTGATGTGAATCCAAAAAGCGTTAAATCTTTGTTTTCGCTGCGCCATTGTTAAACAACCTCGTTTTGAAGATGAAGCCTATTGTTTTCTCGTTGTATCCATGCTACTAGTTTCTCCGTAGGCCAGCCAGAAATTTTTTGCCGATTCTTTCAAATTTTGCTTCGAGAAGACGGATAATTTTCTCAGTCAAAGGTAAATAAAAACAAATTTTTAACTATATGTTAAATCAATTCAACTATTTTGCTTTCTATTGCTGAAAATTTGAGTAAAATCTATCGATCCCCGAGAATTCTGTACGATCCCCAAGATAAGTGGTCAAACTGAAATATCCCGTTTGTATCAGTNTATGGATTCTCTGTAGCGATATAATTTTTCCATTAACACTTAGCGGAACTCTTTGATTCATCAAACACATTGATAATACCACTTCCATCGTCTCCTAACTCCTCTGATACAACAATTGTAGCAAGGAACATGATTTTTCTTGTTTTATTTGCATCAACGAAAGTTTGGAACAGTCATGATGTAGACACATTCAACGGTCACATATCTGGGATGTGTTCTGGATGAAAGTATCTCTGGTGAGTCAATGACAACTAAGATGCTTGGAAAGATAAATGGCAAGTTCAAATTATGTACAGGAAATAAAAATTCCTGGATAACTCCCTTTGCAGGTTGCTTCTAAATGCTCTTATTCAACCCCATTTTGATTACGCTTGCACCTCATGGTACCCACATTTGAATAAGAGGATAGATCAATGTATCTGTGTTAACATAATGAACTTTTTCAAAGGAACTGCTCCAGCTTACAGTAGGTACGTGTTAATCACAGGGCGCCGGTTCGAAACAGATGGTAATCCACGCGCGTTCCAGAATTTGCGAGGTCGCACGGTGATGTGAATCCAAAAAGCGTTAAATCTTTGTTTTCGCTGCGCCATTGTTAAACAACCTCGTTTTGAAGATGAAGCCTATTGTTTTCTCGTTGTATCCATGCTACTAGTTTCTCCGTAGGCCAGCCAGAAATTTTTTGCCGATTCTTTCAAATTTTGCTTCGAGAAGACGGATAATTTTCTCAGTCAAAGGTAAATAAAAACAAATTTTTAACTATATGTTAAATCAATTCAACTATTTTGCTTTCTATTGCTGAAAATTTGAGTAAAATCTATCGATCCCCGAGAATTCTGTACGATCCCCAAGATAAGTGGTCAAACTGAAATATCCCGTTTGTATCAGTACGAGGTGAAAATTCATTTCCGCATCAAATTCAACTTCAAATCCAAGTTGGTATGCCCAGAAAACGGTGAGAAATTAACAAAAACATATATTTAATTTATGTACTTACGAATCAGAAAGCATACAACTTTTTTAAGGGCTAACTTTTTGGTTACAGAAAGTTATTTTGATGGTTTGTTTTTGTTGTGGCTTGCTTCTACCAGTTTTTCTAAAAAACCTTCCTCCTGGCCTTCGACATTGGACAAATGATTATCAAAAGCATTACATTATGTAACATTTCTTTATTTGTTCTTTCCAATTTGACGTTGGTTTGCTATTATTCTTTCCAAAATAAAGTTTTCAATTAGTTATATTTTTGATTCTCGTCTTGTTATCAAATAGTAATGGCAGGTATGTTGGTCAAATAGTGATGCATTCTAAATTTCATTTTAAGGTAAAAATGCCACCAAAGAAGAAAAGAAAGTTTGCTTTGCCATCTCATGAGCCAGGACTTCTCCTCTTGTTCCTGAATGAAAATTATAGCGTAAAGACACAAATCAACTCCTTAATGGCCACATCTTACAACTGTTTATAAAAAATGATCGCTCTTATGCAAAGACCATTGAGTCTCTACCAAGAGTTTGTAAAGATAACTCGAAAAACATTTACCACCTTCTTAAAATTGTTGATTCAGTGTTAAAATACAAAGATTTAAAGCGCAAATCAAATATGACCTGTGTTGAAGAAGCATGTAAGCAAAAGTTTCTCAATTCAGTTACTGGTGTTTATGAAACAAGTTATGTTGAATCATCAAGCCAAGATCCTATCGTCGTTGCTAAAAGACGGAACACCCCAGAACAACCCAAGAACAACCCAAGAACAAGCCAGGAACAGGCGGAACAACCTAAGAACAAGCCAGGAACAACCTAACAACAGACGGAACAACCCAAGAACAAGCCAGAACAAGACCTTATTTAGGATTCCTATGGGATTTGACAGACTTTTTGAGTAAAAAAAAAGAGTTCCGTCGAATGAAAGTCCACATAAAGTGATGTACCGTTTCATTTCTGCATCTCTTGAGAGACAAATGACAGAAATATAGAGAAAACAAAAGTAGGCTGTGTGCCACCATGTTTCCAATTGTTTTGATCATCTATTGCGATCATCAAGTACAATGGAATACAATATACTATATTTAGATTTTTTTTTTTTTATATATTCGCATAAAAATTTACAGAAACATACATAAAGTTACAAGACGATACCACAAGGAGCATGGAAATACATAGCAACTTTGG
>REGM01000066.1:13692-23873 GCA_004194415.1 Aurelia aurita
GGGGGGGGGGGGGGGAGGCAAATCCCTCCACGTGGCCACGCCACTGATCACCATAAAATCAATATAGCAAGGACTAAAAAGATGAAACGTTGCACCTAGACTACATTTTTTAGTGCTGAATCCGAATCTGGAGTAGAAAATTTGTATCATGAAATTTGGAAAAATTTCCATAATGGCGGCCGTTCGTCGAAGTGGTGTATTTGGTAACGCCGATACTGTGTTGTTTCACCCGGTAGATAAAGATGTAAATCTGTAAATCTAAACCTTTATGTGCAAATAATGAAGGTTGTCAAAGTTAGGCAACGTATTTGATCAATCTAGCAATGGCTCCATTGTTAAAAAATCATTTAACCCACAAAGGATAGTTATCACTCACATGGCAACTCACTTGTTTTCACCGTAACTAGGCATGTGACGTAACCTCACTCCTTTCTATAGTATATACCAATTGGTGCTTAACACGCAACAAGATTACATGAATTATAGCGAGTGAGTAACAAATGCGGTGCGTTTGTCAATTTATGCGGATGCAATAAACCCTACAACTCTACCTGCTAATATTTGCTACACAGGAGAACAGTTCATTTAGGCGAGGAAATTTGTGTTATTTGCGGGGTTATTTGGTTGAAATCGGTGTCGCTGTTCAACAGTTATATCTTATTTTACAAAAGAAATGTTTCAGAAAATTTTCTAACTAAACGTAGAACTCAAATCATTTTCGATGTACGTGCAACAATCAGAGCAATGACAACTGCATTTTTTCTGTACAGAGAACTGTTTCTGAGCTTCTGACCCTTGCCTTCGCAAACGTGGTGGGCAGTAGTCGAACAGAAATACAGGATGTCAATCTATTCACCATTAAAGGGGCTCCGTCGCCAAACCATCAACAAATCTGCAAACCCGCACGTGTCGCCAATTATCCATTGTTCGTCCATTGTTTTCTGCAATTTGTTTGGTGGCTTCACCCAAGCCACGAAAAAGTGACCGTTAAAAATCCACTTATATCCGAGCAATCGTACAAGATATGAATGTTTGGTTTGCTCCTCAGTGAAGTACAATGATTTATCTTCAAAACTGCGCTTTCATTTTGGAAAAAAATATGAAAATCCTGTCTGATATTTCCTTTAAAAAAACTGCAAAAATCATCGTTTTGTCTAAAAATAGGCGACGGAGCCCCTTTAAACATTCATGGGGGGCAGAAACTTTCCGTCCACACTGCAGATTATTCTTTCTTCTGCAAGATAGCACTTTAACTAGCACAATTTTACGGTTCCTCTCGAAAATATAATTTGGCAAACGCATCACGTTTTCCCCTCACCCGGCAGATGTGTGACATCTTTACGCTGGAATTACTTCCCTCTTAACTTTAGGTCCAGTATGGTTGTATCTTCCAAGTGAGTATCCATGAGTGTCATAGCAGATAGGCAGCAAACGTGTTGTGTCACCATATGTATTACTGATTTCGAAGCGTCGATCTGGAAAAGAGTTTTAACAAAAGGTTTATCAATTGTGTTACTACATTAAACGCAACAAATTTCGGACGAATAAATTTCGGAAAAAAAGTTTCGGATGAAAAAGTTTCGGATGAAAAAGTTTCGGAAAATAATCTATTGTCAGTTTACTTTTCTTGTTTTACACTAAAAAAGTCAAAAGTTTACAGATCGTCAATCATCAGAAATTTTACTGCATGATTATTGTTGAGGATGACGAGAATGGTTGCTGAGATTGATTTAGTTGGAAAAAATACAATGTTATTTTCACTACGTAGCTCTCTCAGCACATTACTTTTCACTGCAAAATGTTTTATGAGCAAGACAATACGTTTTTAGACAGCTAAATACTATTGAAAACTTTTTCTGTGACCACAAAAAATTCGGACGGTAACATTTTCGGTCATCATCGTCATTAGGCTGAAAAGATATCTAGCTATATTAAAGCTAATTTAGGCCTACAATGCGCAGTGCATACAGCATCCAGGCATGGGACTCCTTGGTTTAACGTCCCTTCCAAAGGACGGAAATTGAAACGTCCGAATGGCTATGGCCATTTGAAATGTGAGAAGATATTAGCGTCCGAAATCTTTTGCGTTTGATGTATGCTGAGTATCCTAGAAAGGTTACTGGTTTAAAAAAGCACGAAAGCAAACAAAGAAATCAAGTGCTCGTGCAACACAATTCAGGCAATTTGACAAAGCCTAACTGAAATCTGGGTAGCTAGCTCGCATCTGCAGCAAAACAGAGTTCAGCACGATCCTGAATAATGTATCGATGCTTGACTGATCACTCTACCTAAACTAATGGACTGATATTCGAAAGGCTGTTTTAACAGATTTACGAAAGGGTAAATTGTATTTGCAGATATCAGCTTTCTTTTTACGAAATATTATCATGTTGAAAGGCAATAGATAAACTTGCACGATTTTCTAGTCTTAGATGAATTCTAAAAGAACCAACCTTCTTTTCTTATCCAAATTTAGATGGGATAGAAAAGATCGTACTCTTGTGTCATTTTGCGAATACAAATAATTGGCACCATAAAATCGCTCTCCCACCTATGGGCATTGAAGAATTCACAATTCTCGCCAATAGACGATTACGGAAAAGATGGCGTCGGGGGGCATTTGACCAAGATGCATTGCGTTCTATAATGGAATCAACGGTGATTCTATAGAAATTCGATCACTGAACGCAATGCATCTTGGTCAAATGCCCCCCGACGCCATCTTTTCCGTAATCGTCTATTGCCATCAAAGGTCAAATTCAGTGTAAATAGACATTTTGAATAATTCTACTGTGAAGGTATTAAGCTTGCTGGAATTGATCTGTGACTTGGTATTGATTTTATTCATTTTTCTTCCTAGAGACATTCTGTTACACAGGTTTTAGCGTCAAAGGTATGTTGCAAGTCATAAATGATACAAAATGACAGCTTACTTGGTACATATCCAGTGTATTTTGGCACCATTCCAATGTGTTTGTATATATTACCATGTCCCATGCCACCACTCTGTGACAACGAGGGCAACGATCTAAAAAGAAGTAACATTGAATTTCAAAGGCAAAGAGACTGAGCAATTATTCCCCGGGAGGGGGCCACTCGACCAGATTTTGGCAAGGGACGTGCTGCCCAAACTTCAAAAATTTGTCGTTCCTTATACCAATTTTTCGAAAATGGCCCATTTATTTTTCTTCGAACGAAAATCGTGATACCTTTTCGGGTACCAAAAATATACGCAGTGCCTCCACCCTCGGGAATTATTCTACCATTCGTTATCTATACAGATAATTTGACAGATAAATAAACGAAATCATCTTATCCAGCGCAAGGGCGGGAAAGCGTGAAAGGTAGATTGTAGTAAGAATGAGCCATTAAGAAAAAATACATTGTAGTAGGAATGAGCCATTATAAGATACATACTTTGTTAATTCGATAGGCAGTATGCTGGTCTTTTCTTGAAGCCTCTTACTTGCTAGTGAATCGACATATGCTTTACCAGACCAGTTTCCATAAGTAGATCCCAGCTCGTGCTCCATTTGCTTTGGGACATAGCCTGTGTACCCTGGTATGGGCGATTCTGTGAATTCTCTATGGTCAGCTAAATAACAGACAAAAACAATTTATATACTACGCTCAACTTTTGCAAAATTTAAATTCCTGTCGCTTGAACTTAGAATAAAAATCATGTTAGAGTTTCCTTGGATTGTTATTTCAATCTTCGAAAAGCAAATTCATAGGTAACATAGTTTCTTATTGATAATATAATTTGTTATCATTTAACTTCTATCGAGGCATGATGATGTTACAATCCATGTAAAGAACCTACAGAAACTGCTCTTAGAAGTTTACAATCTCCACCACTTAAATCCGTCATACCTCTGGGAGAATCTCCAAACAAAATGAATAACTTTATAACTTACGTAAGCAAGCTTCATGCGAACTTCCTCAGAGGTCTCACGCAATAAAATATGGGATAAACTCCCTGAGATTTAGGGGAGCTATGCTGTGGAATACCCTAAACGATGATGTAAAGAATATAGAGTCTGTTGTAGCTTTCAAAAAGGAAATTAAAACTTGGGATGGAACCAGTTGCCTTTGTACAATTTGTAAATATACACTGAATTCCTTTAATTGTAATTAATATGTATTACTTTAGGTTTATTGTAGATAGTTCTTTTAAAACTATGTAAATGCAAACTTTAAATAAACAAATATATGAATGAATGAACGAATGAATGAATTTAAGCAATAATTTCATCGCTGGACTCAATAAGATCTGTTATCCCATAACTCAGGGAAATCCGGTAATAACCAAGACAAAGATAAATGATAGCCCACTATGAAATAAATAACAATACTCACAAAATTTCTTTCCATAGTAAGCAGTTGCATATTTCAAATTTGTTCCAGGGTGGGAAATATCGGGAGGAGGGTATGTAGAATTGACCTTGAGCTGTGGGGAGATTGTTGCTTTTGTATTTAGGACTTGGATATCACCTTTCCGCTGCTCACTTTTAAATTTCATGTTTGCAACTGCTCTTTCGGTACCTTCTTTGTATGTGGTACCAAATCCAAAGTGATGTCCTGGCACATAACCTAATCAAACATAAATTTAAAGTTGGCATTAATTTTTTTGATTTTTTTTATACCTATAATCCAATAAAAGTTACAATAACATATTACTAATTACACTACTTACAATATTACTGTATTATACTACTAAAACGATACCACAGGGAGCAAAAGGCTGTGTCTACCCTACAGCCATTACATAAAGTTAATACTACTAATATACACGACGTAAGAAAAAAAATCAACAATACACGTAACTACTACAAACAAAAACAAACATAAGACAAAGAAAAGAAAAACATTTACTAAAAGGGGACGTGGTGGTTGTGTGGCTTGTGACGGAGTTTGAGATTTTCTAATTGAGTCGACCTGTTTTGAGGATAAAGCTTAAAGTTAAAAGAAGTATACCTTTATTAAGGTCCTTGGGCATTAATTAGGTAAGGATAAACTGGGTTTTGAGATATGATATATCGATGTTTGACCAACCGTAAAATCAAAAATTGTGCACTGATTTGAATGAACCATTTTGAAGCAGAAATACTAACTTGGAGGTAGAAAGTTAATTCACTAAAATCGGCGATATTGTTCTAGAGTTATGGCCAGTTTTATTCGGAAGCTAGTTTTGAGAAGTCTTGAGAAAAGCTACAAATTACGATCAAAATTCGCCCGGTTTTCAGTTTTAACAAGATCAATTATCTTCTTGGGAACTTAAATAATCAAGCAATATAGATTTACATGTAAGAGACACATATCAATCATTAGGTTCTGCTCCTTGGAGGGTGACCATGTCCGCTTTCATTTTGTTTTACCTGAAACTTGGGGAAAACGTTATCGAAAATTTTAGTTCTCTAAATTGAATATAGTCAAAAGCAACTCCAAAGAAAAATAACCCGTAATTCTAGAATTGTATGACCGATTTTAGTTAAACAAATATCTACATCTAAGTTAGGCTTTCTGCCACAAAATGATTGGTATTTCAGTCAAATCAGTATATAATTCTTGATAGCACCTTTTGGCAAACGCCGATACATCATTTTGGGACATCCGGCATTCCAATTTCCATACTGCAGCATTAATTTCCTGTGATAAGGTAAGTCTATGAAACGACGTAGTGACAGAATGAGTGAAAAGAGTCCCTTGTATTCGATTGTTCATTAATATATAACCCGTCGTTCGATCCTCGCTGATGAAAGTTCATAAAAGACTGAACTTGAGAGGACGACGAGAAACTCTTCGAGATTATTATTTATTAAATTGGGGTTGCCCAGCAAGATGACTATTCGTTTCAAGAAGTATTAAGTGTCTTTATTCTGAAATAATCTAAAACTGCTGTATTTCAAGTATTTCAAACTGAAAAGTGAAAGAATTCATCACTGCACAAATTTGATTCAACACTGCACATTTTCGATTCATCACTGCACAAATTGGTCATCGCTGCATCTTAAATTAATCCTTGATTTGGGAATTTAGAAGTCGTTCAGATTTGATCTGTCGCACGAGTGGTCGCTTCATTCTTGAACAATTTCAGTACAACTTTACTAAGACCTTGGTTTTTATAATTTCAATGAAGTAGTTTTATCAATGACATCAATAGTTTTCTCATTGTCCTGTCTGGTTCAAAATTTGATAAATGTTTTTCAATCGATTAAGGCTGTTTTCAAACTAAGAAATTTCAAGATATCGCTTATAACTCAGGAAGAACCTGCCAAAAAGTCGACAACAAATCCCGAAGTATAATTTGGGACTTATATCATATCATTCTAGACTTATATTATCTGCGGTTAGTTCTGATTATTTGATGATGATGATGATTGGGGAGATCAAATCACCAATATATTCAAAATCGGCTGATTCTTATTTTATTTAGTTAATTTCTATGAAGTTGTACTGGCCTGTTAAAAGTGGACACTTTTTGGTGCACATGGTATATAAAGCCTCAAACAAATGCGCAACATTTCTGCTATCTGAGAAGAACTAACGGCAATTTACTAACCTGTATACCCAGGTACCATCTTCTCCACATATTTGTTGTCACCAACATGTTTTGGCAAATACGTCCTCTTCAAATCAAAGTCGTGGTCAGGCTTTGTATGGACCAACTTTTCATTCTTCATATACCTCTGTAAAATATGAAGCATTTAACAATGTAATTTATGTAGCCAACCAAAGAATAAAGAAAAATACCTTGTAGAACCCCCTTTAAAATACATTACAGGCCTTGCGTACATCTTCATAAAATCCTCATAAAATCTTTCGTACAATACAACTCAAGAATCATTATCAGAATGAGATAAATGTTCTTTCAAGTACAGGAGGCTTACAAGTACATACTTGTGATGTCTTAGTCTGTATTGCATGGTGTATTTTTAGTGCCAAAATTCAAATATCAGATTTTCATTGCTGATTATATTTCCAAAAGCCCAAAATAAGCTCGCATTTTCATATTCTACACCTGAAAATTAAGGCAGCATTAATTTCCGAATCACTTTTTATTTTGAGCTGGAACCATCCAATTTAAGATGTGCTAGAGTAGATGATTGGGCGCACTTCGACTTTTGAACCTAAATAATATAGGCTAAATCTATTTTCAAAACTCTCTCAATTTTTCAAAACTCGCTCATTTGGAGTTGCACATGAAACATTATATATCATTCTTACAACCATCCAGGGTTTGCAGTTCAGATATGCAAGCTTGCAGGTTTTGGATCAACTGTTGTGGAAAGAGGAGATCTTTTCTGTCCACAAGAATACCCTTAAAGCATGCTGGCATACTGTAGTTGATCCATTTGGAATTGAAATCATCAATTCTTCACAACTAACATGTCCTTTTTAAAATTCTGGATATATGAAGAGCCACAATGAGAAACCTTTCAGCCAACAATTCAATATTCATTTTAAACTTTGATATTTGTGTCTAGAGAGGGCCCAAACAACAAGAACAACAGTTTGCACCAGATAATCCCCCTTAACCTCCCTTATAAGATCACCAGGGGCAGAGGGCGATAAGTGGCCATAATTTGATGTGGTGAAAATTGATGTCAAAAAAACACGGTGGTGAAAAAAGTTAATATTTGATCATTGGTGGTAAAACACACCATACTAACCTAAATCTGTTGTAAAACTTCCCATGTTTGTGCCAACTTAGGAGAAACCAGCATTTGCTAGTATGATGCTGGAGATACAGTATTATGCCAGGCATATTGTGGCATATTTTGCTGCACATTGTGAGACCCCTCAAATGCAACTTTTTACTAGTTCTTTTCGGTCTCAGTTCTTGGTGTGCTCAAAGAGTGCTACACTTCGCACACAATCAAATTTCTTCCATCTAATCTTTTGAAGACTAAACTTTTGAATTCTGCTGTATTAGAATGGTTTTGAATTTGCTCTCAAAATTTTCAACTATTGAGCAAGATGATACTACTGGGTCGGGTATGAACCATAAAGAAATTTAAGTGGGATTTTAGTACCTTTGTGAGTGCATCTGTGTGGTAGCCATAAGTATGACCACAATTGAACTTTAACTGAGGAGTATTACCATTGTACCTAAATAAAAGAGAAAGGGTTCAATCAAATAAAAACATTTTATATTTGAGTATATCATGTTCAGATCAGCTTCATATTTTAAAGGGAATATGGAATGGTCAGGCTTGTCTATTAGCTGTTGCTCTACCAAGGGAGTGCTACAACCCTTCTTTCTTCATGGAATATCCCCTATATTAGGCTGCTGTTTCATCATGTTTTTCTTCCATAATAAAGTTGTTCGACCACATGCAGAGAGGTGCTAGCCCCTCTCTGTGTAGGTTGTTATGCTCAGCTGGATTGAAAGTTGAGTTTGAAGATGAGTCTGCATGATGTAAAACAATGCAGAGCTTTCAAATTATTCTGATAAACAGATATTAAGTGTTTGTTTTAACAGACCAGACGCTTTGTTGAAAATAATCCTTACTTAAAAACTTCCGCTTTCTTGAATTGCTGCACATAAATAAGCAAATAAAATGTGTTTGATGGTTATTGATCAGTTTCTAATTTTGATTGTTGACTGACTAAAGCAAATAATTTTCTTGTAAACAACTACACATATTTTCTTATAAGAAACTAAGAATTTTAGTCAGTAATGAAAGTTTCTTAAAATTATCAGATTCTGAGTAGTCATCAGAGTTTCTTATATCTTATGAGTTTCTTACGAGTTCCATAACAATCTTCATTTTTTTAAGCCTTCCCACGTTTAGACATTACTCAAGTACTTTCTGAGTAATATGATAAGGAAACAAATGAAAAATAAAGTAAAAATATGCCAAGGATTTCCTTGCCTAAAATAAACAGTTTCTGAACTAATTTTTTCCCAGTACTGGAGTTTCTTAATTTTTCAGCAATCTGAGAGTTGAGTTTCTTATGAGCGGTTCCTTATAAAAAAATTTGTGTACCTCTTTGCAAATTTGTGTCATTAGTCATGTGACCAGACTGATCAGAGCAGTTTGTTTGTTCATCTTATTTGAATTCGAATTTTTTCTCTAGCTTAACAATACATATACACACATATATATATACATAAGTTAACTAATCTAAATCGAATGTGGTAATAAATAAATAAATAGATATATAAATTAATAGATGAATAATTTAGTAGAACTTCAATGTAAATAGACGAAAATATTATAAGCAAATTTACTGACTGTTATATTGACAAGCATTACATTTACAAGTTGGACCATCCCATTGTTTTATCATTTTTTTGAAACTATTTAAGTTTTCAGTTGATTTTAATCCATTTGGTAAACAATTCCAGATTTGAGGTCCCATGGCTTTAAGGCTATTAGAGCCAAAAGTTACTTGATTTGGCCGAAAATGATTCAAGTTGTTCGGATTTCGTGATGAATAATTTGAAGTCCAAACACTAAAGATCTCATTCATAAATGATGGATTCAGGTTTTTCATTGTCTTAAAGATTTCGATACAAAGTGTCCTTTGACGAGCAACTTGCATTGTGCATTTTTTTGCTTTGAGAAGTAGATCACTGTAGGAATTTATATGGTCATTATACAGAAATCTCAGCGCGCGTTCCTGTATTCTTTCGATTTTCTGCACTGACTTTGAAGACGAAAAATACCAAACTAAAGGACAGTAGTTAAAATTCGAGTATACAAAACTTTGAACCAAAACTTCTTTTTCAGCAAAACCAATAAATGACTTAAACTGTAGCCCTTCAGACAAAAAATTCTCGATTTTTCGTTTTCATCATAATCTGATGGTTTAAGTATTTGAGTACCGTTTTAACCAACTCACTTCCAGAAATAACCACAATTACTTGGAAATTTGAGCATTTTAAAAGAAGCAATCATATTTCTAACAAATTGCGGGAATACACATCAGGAGATTAAAGTAAACCAACTTGACCTAGCAGCTATATCCATAACATCTCGTGCTGCTATTTTACTGATCTAACGATTGATCAAGACCGCGCTAAAGCTTTATTGCTCGACCTGCGGCTTTATGTTTGCACTATCGTTTTTCCCGGGATTTCTGCTTCAATTTGATAAAAGCTTGATTTCTCGAAACAAGATTCCGGGGTACTGGTGGGTACTAAAAAATCTTGGTGTACCTAACGGGCCAAT
>REGM01000066.1:23986-65533 GCA_004194415.1 Aurelia aurita
TCATCATCATCTATACATATTTAACGGTTAACCGTCATAATGTCCTTCACCAATTGTTTCCACATGCGTCTGTCCTCAGCTAATTCCTCAAGTGTTTCGATTGTTTGTTCAGGTGTCTCATTGTTTAAGTTTAGTTTAATGTTTACCGATGCAAGATCTTTTTCAATAATCTTCATCCAAGTTAAACTTGGTCTACCTCTCTTTTTTCTGACAGGTTGCAGTGATTCGTGCAAGGCTAGCCTAACTGGCGTTTGCCTATCAAGTCTCATTAAGTGACCAAGCCAATCTAACCTTCTCTTTCTAATGATGGCACTCCATTTCGTTGTTCCTGTTTTCTCGTATAATCTTTCGTTTGGAATCGATTTTGGCCAGCAGATGTTGATTACTCTCCTTAGCATCTTTCTGTGAAATGAAATTTTTTATTTGAAAACTTTTTCTAGTTGTGCTGACATCTTTTGCTCTAGTTCGTTAACTTGCATTTTGTTTGTACCTGCAATTGTCAAATACATCGTCATACTCATATTATATTTCTAGTGCTCGATCGACTTCATTATGGTCGCTATTTTGTGTCAACTAAGGAATTTTCTGCTTGGAGCTTGCATTAGAATACTTACCCTGGTATTTCGCTTGCTTTACGTGGATGTATAAGGTCTTCTGTTGTGAGTGAAGCTGACGAAACTTGGTTGATTTGAGCGGAAGAACGCTCAACGTGCGCCATCTTCTTATGGGAACCTTCTGTGCTTGTTGTATCCTTGTGGTTTGTTAGGCCCTATTGTTTACGTTGCCAAGGATATCGTTGGCAAGGCAGCCAGGTGCACATGGTGAATTTCGGTGAGAAAATTTCGGTGAAAATAAGAACTTACCAAACAAAATAATAATAATAGAATAATAATAATACTGTAATCCAACCACCTCGTCTATAGGGGCCTATGGTAAATTTGCAAAAAATTTGCATCAAATAGTTCTTCTACACATAAGCGTACGGGAAGAAAAAATCTAGGGGGGCTGCCTGATGAAAAGTCTATTGTTTACAAAAATTTTTGCCTGACTTACGGCGGATTATTGCCCGAAATAAGCAGATTTTCTAACTTTTTTGAATGTTGGGGGGCTACCGCCCCCAGCCCCCCCCGGCTCGTACGCTTATGCTTCTACATATTCACATCAAAGAATGCTGCACGTATATTCTACACGAACGCAAGTTTGATCGTTCCTATAACTTAGTTATTAAAATTTTCTACCAGATTGATTCACTCGTTCCAAGCCAACTCGAAAATTCAGTTTCTCGCAAGGTTGGCGCTTTTGCAAGCTTTTCCTGACTTTAATAAAATACTAAATGCACAAGTCTTGCCTGTAACTTTTTGTGAAAATTTACAGATATGTGATATTGCCAAATACGTTTTCCAATTGAAGCTGGTAAGCATATGTTTTCAGGTAAGAATAAACTGAATATTTACACAATACCAAGTATTGTTTTGGAACCAAACGAACGAACTTTATGAATAAAGTAACAGATCTTTGCAAGCGCAGTTCAAAAATAGCTGTAATACATTAGTTGAAATAGACGAATATTATCTATTGTGTCTGAAAGAATTTCGATTGATTTGATTGGTTGATTTTATCATGGAACGCAAGGGATCATGATAAAAAATTCCCTGACACCATCTTTAGCGCAATCATCTATTCTTTGTAATACGTACACACTTTGTCTGCATATTCTTTGATATTTTACTACTTCTTTCCCCCCTGTATTTTCATAAAGACAATGATAACGTTTTCAGCAAAATGCTAGTTGAAAATATGCAAAANATAAGTTTGTTTGGTATAGTTTAAGGAACGGCCGTGAAAAGTAGAGTTTCTTAATCGCTGTATGAAGGGTTACAGTATACCTTAAGCAGTTGATCGATCGACCCATCCTTGCAGAGTCGATGGCAAAGAATATAAAGCTCCTCTGCCTTGCTGGGTAGCAATAAATATAACAAAGAAACACTCCAGAAAGTAAACAGCAATCAATGTTTCTTTGGCTACGCATTGTTTGTGGCGCATGGCAAATTCTTATTTCAATTAGAAATTTTAAAATTGTTTTGCTCCTTGCAAATGTATGTAAGCTTTTAACCTCCTTGCACAAACATTTTGATTTTCGAACATTTAAGAAAACATCGATCGTGTTCTGTTACTTGTTTTTTTTCTACAACACGGGTTTTTCTCTTTAATTGCTGTATTAAGCCCTCCAGGGCTCAGATGTCATCCATATTCTTAAGCCATGACAAAAAACCCCGCATAACAAGTAGAGCAGAACATTAAACATGTAAAATTTAGGCCCGTCATACCTCGTCATACATCGTCATACTCGTGTTATATTTCTAGTGCTCGATCGACTTCATTATGGTCGCTATTTTGTGTCAACTAAGGAATTTTCTGCTTGGAGCTTGCATTAGAATACTTACCCTGGTATTTCGCTTGCTTTACGTGGATGTATAAGGTCTTCTGTTGTGAGTGAAGCCGACGAAACTTGGTTGATTTGAGCGGAAGAACGCTCAACGTGCGCCATCTTCTTATGGGAACCTTCTGTGCTTGTTGTATCCTTGTGGTTTGTTAGGCCCTATTGTTTACGTTGCCAAGGATATCGTTGGCAAGGCAGCCAGGTGCACATGGTGAATTTCGGTGAGAAAATTTCGGTGAAAATAAGAACTTACCAAACAAAATAATAATAATAGAATAATAATAATACTGTAATCCAACCACCTCGTCTATAGGGGCCTATAGTAAATTTGCAAAAATTTGCATCAAATAGTTCTTCTACACATAAGCGTACGGGAAGAAAAAATCTAGGGGGGCTGCCTGATAAAGTCTTTTGTTTACAAAAATTTTTGCCCGACTTACGGCGGATTATTGCCCGAAATAAGCAGATTTTCCAACTTTTTTTAATGTTGGGGGGCTCGTACGCTTATGCTTCTACATATTCACATCAAAGAATGCTGCACGTATATTCTACACGAACGCAAGTTTGATCGTTCCTATA
The DNA here is from genome assembly GCA_004194415.1 of Aurelia aurita. Classification (NCBI taxonomy): domain Eukaryota; kingdom Metazoa; phylum Cnidaria; class Scyphozoa; order Semaeostomeae; family Ulmaridae; genus Aurelia; species Aurelia aurita. Next base: position 27,006 of record REGM01000066.1, read on the forward strand.
ACTTAGTTAACATTTTCTACCAGATTGATTCACTCGTTCTCGTTCCAAGCCAACTCGAAAATTCAGTTTCTCGCAAGGTTGGCGCTTTTGCAAGCTTTTCCTGACTTTAATAAAATATTAAATGCACAAGTCTTGCCTGTAACTTTTTGTGAAAATTTACAGATATGTGATATTGCCAAATACGTTTTCCAATTGAAGCTGGTAGGCCTATGCATATGTTTTCAGGTAAGAATAAACTGAATATTTACACAATACCAAGTATTTTTTTGGAACCAAGGCGAACGAACTTTATGAATAAAGTAACAGATCTTTGCAAGCGCAGTTCAAAAATAGCTGTAATACATTAGTTGAAATAGACGAATATTATCTATTGTGTCTGAAAGAATTTCGGTTGATTTGATTGGTTGATTTTATCATGGAACGCAAGGGATCATGATAAAAAATTCCCTGACACCATCTTTAGCGCAATCGTCTATTCTTTGTAATACGTACATACTTTTGTCTGCATATTCTTTGATATTTTACTACTTCTTTCCCCCCTGTATTTTCATAAAGACAATGATAACGTTTTCAGCAAAATGCTAGTTGAAAATATGCAAAANCTTTATGAATAAAGTAACAGATCTTTGCAAGCGCAGTTCAAAAATAGCTGTAATACATTAGTTGAAATAGACGAATATTATCTATTGTGTCTGAAAGAATTTCGGTTGATTTGATTGGTTGATTTTATCATGGAACGCAAGGGATCATGATAAAAAATTCCCTGACACCATCTTTAGCGCAATCGTCTATTCTTTGTAATACGTACATACTTTTGTCTGCATATTCTTTGATATTTTACTACTTCTTTCCCCCCTGTATTTTCATAAAGACAATGATAACGTTTTCAGCAAAATGCTAGTTGAAAATATGCAAAAACGAAACATGCAAAATACTAGAGGAAAAAGAAACGCCTTACAATTTTAGGTGTTCAGATAAACTACAACTACCGAAGGCGAAAACTCTTGCCTGGAACCGATACGGTCAGATTTATGGAGAAAAAGTATGGGAGACTGAAAAATTCAGACTCCCTTGTGATTTTTAAAAGACTCATGAAAGCCCATAAATGCCAAGCCTGCAACTGTAGATTATGTAAATTGTTTTATCCCAGTTTAGGTTTTCTATTGTAAATTGCATTTTTCCTATAATATCCCTGCCACAGAGCAGCGCTATAGGTCACAAATTAAATTTCGAGCAGGTTTGTTAGGAAAATTACAAGTTTTGCTGCTAGGGAAGGTTAATTGTCAGATAATCATATAATCTTTAAAATTATGTAATTTTACACCCACTATTTTGTGTCAGGTGACCAAAAAACTGTAACTTTTGAAAAATCATCAAAATTTTTGGTTACTGATAATAGTGTCTTTTTTACGAGGGAAGAAGATTACGAGATCCTCGCTGGAATAATCCCACTTTGGGCAACAGTATTATACCTGGTGTCCCAAAAATCCACCTGTTTCAAAAATCAACAAAATTTGATAACAAGACCGATCTTTGAATTTCTTTTTTGGCAAGTAGAGCAATGGCTGCCTGGTTTTGAATCATATTGCAAAAAGCATTGATGATTACAAGATTAATTGCTTTCCACATCTTAAGCGTTTGAATTGGTCATAAATGACATTAACGAGCGCGCACTGTCATTGAAGACTTGAAGGATAATGAAAAATCTCAAATTTTGGCTCCTGGGCAAGATTTACATTGTTGCTTGAAGAATATGGCTCAAAATAAGGTTTTTCAACTTGTGATTTTATACCCTTTTACAGATCAAAAACAAGATTTTTATGATTGGATTTTTATTTTTTTATTTTATGTGATAATCGAGTTTTGGTGGATGTTTTTAGACTTACGACGCGATTCCTTGTANGAAGACTTGAAGGATAATGAAAAATCTCAAATTTTGGCTCCTGGGCAAGATTTACATTGTTGCTTGAAGAATATGGCTCAAAATAAGGTTTTTCAACTTGTGATTTTATACCCTTTTACAGATCAAAAACAAGATTTTTATGATTGGATTTTTATTTTTTTATTTTATGTGATAATCGAGTTTTGGTGGATGTTTTTAGACTTACGACGCGATTCCTTGTATTCATTCAATATTTTTAATCTGATTTTTTATTATCCAATTCAATGAGCGATACTGAGACTTATGTAATGAGTCTAGGATGTTTTAAACGGGAGGAAAACATTTTAGGACACCTCTGGTATGAATCACCTTCTAAGCCAAAAGCTATACAAATGAAAAATTCGAAACTCTCAGAATTCGATGAAAAAGTGCAACTAGCACCATCTTTATGCGTGGGGCGTGGGTTTCGAAAATCCACTTTGTTTTCGAAGAATTTTGCATTTAGGGGTTAAAAATTGAGGTTGAAGTTGGGGTAGAAACTGGATTTATTGCGATTCGCAGTATACTTCAGAATCAGATAGCTCTTGCAATAAAAGTGGAAAGATTTTATGCGTGACGGAACGGTCAAGGTGATAATCCGTACAAAATTGTAAAGATGTAATGTATAGACGATTGCGCTAAGGATGGCGTCTGGGAAATCTTAAAACGTCACTCACACCACTTTTGAGGCAATCATCTACTAAAGAAGGAGCTACAATACAATGTGTTTGCATTTGTACGAGACTTGAAAGGGGTGGGAATTTAAAGAAGAGTTTGTATAATAGCACTACACGCAATAGGAAGAATTTGTGTGATCAAGAAACTATGCAGTTTATGTAAGAAACCAAATCTACATACGATGGCCAAAAATGTAAGAAACTCTAATCTAATACTTCACTCTAAAATCACAAAGAAAATTCACTGCACTCTTGTTCTTGACTTGCCCAAGTCTCTCCCGTGTACCTAATGTTAAAAAACCTAAAAATTTCCCTTGCGAAGGAGAGAAGATAAGTGGCACCTCTGCGAAGGAGAGATGAAGAAAATGAAAGCGGGAAAGACTAGACTTGTATTATTGCCCCCCGCATGAATAATTAATTAGGTAGTCTGAATTCTTGGAAACTCTTGTCATCTCTTTTTTTAACGCAAAATGGGTGGCCAAAGTGGGTGGGCAGAATTCTGAACAACAGTCAAGTCTTTCCCGCTTTCTCCCTCCCTCGTTCGCAGAGGTGATTGTTTAAGAAAGAACTTCACCAATGTTGAAATTTTCTTTTTAATGATACATCAAAGATCAAAGATCAAAGATCAAATTAATTTTAGCAATAACTACTTGTTATCCTATAGCCATGGCTTTACATTGGCAAAATTCTAAAGTTTTGCTGGATTCCTTGTTTTGAAACATACTTCGAAATTTCAAAGAATATGTAGCAAGCTCAGCACGAATTCTTTTACATGGGTAATGATGCCAGAAACCTTGTGCCAGAAAGATATAATTTACAATATCTTACGAAACCTATGGCTCAAAATAAGGGTTTCAAGCTGTTTTTAAATCTTTTACCAACCGAGCATGATTGCTATCGGTGCTATTAAAATAATCTTGTGTTTTATGAAGCTCAATAAATATACATTTTAATAGCAAAACTAAATGTTGCTACTCTTCAAATGCAAGGGCGTCGCAAGGTAGTGGACATGTCCACCCTAGTGTTTTTGAGGGTGTTATTTATTCATAAGCAAAAAAGGTGTAAAAAAGGATGCGTATACCTTTCAAGGCATAATTCCTTACTAAGTCCACCCCACTTTTTAAAGGCTGGCGAAGCCCCCGTAACCAAACGTCGAATGTTTTTGACTCAGTCTATGGTAGAACTTTGGTTGTAAGGACTTGCTGACACGAGGAAACGAATAGTTTAAGCATAGTCATGGTTGAAGCCGCGATACAGGTTTTTTAGGCTTAAAACAATCATCTTCGCACTTTTCGGTGCCAAATTCCTGGTTTCTGTTGCAGCGGCTGAGGAGACCCACAAAATCGTCTAAAATCGTCAATAAATCTACACCAGGGAGCTATAGTCTATTGCTCTCTTATCTACACTTACTGCTACTATAAAGGACTAGAGATCACTGACCTGCATTAACAGTAGGCCTTGAACTTAAATAACAGCTGTAATATGTGCAATTTAAAAACAGTGCACTGCAAAAATTAACATCGTACAAAATTGTAATCAAAGGTAACTGAATGAAATTTTCAAAATGGTGAACAAGTTCAACGAAAGAATAAAACACTGACAATGAATCTATTGCTGAAAAGCAACTTTTACCAGAAAAGATTAAAAAGCCTTGTTGAGAATCTCAGTAGGTATACTCATAGGTGCCTCCGCAATTTCTAATAAAAACTACTTTCCTTTATACAGAGGAAATTTTAGTGTTCAAACGGGCATCCAGAATCCCCGCCAAAATCTTTTCATTAAAGGCAACACTCGCAAAAAGTAAATATTGCGAACAGGAAAATAAATAACAGACAAAATCAATGGAAAAATAAACCGTTCTCCGATATCCCATGGCTTTTTCTCCTAAGGTTTAATCAATCAGGTTTAATAAACAAACTGTATAACTGAACAGGTAATCTCTTCACGGTTTGAAGGCAAGAAAGAAATAATTCCAGCTTCTGTATTTTGGTCATAAACAACAAAAATGAAGGAGAGTAATTGGGTCGTACTAATCAAATGTTTTGGTAGCTTTCATTGAGCTGAGTGATCATTGCGGGTGGCGAGATTGACTAGGCCGCTACGCAGATAACCTGATCACATTCCACTCGAATTCTGTCACACCTTCAGGCTTTTCCTCAACCTAAGTTTTTATTGATGATAATTCTGAAAAAGACGCATAATATCGAGTAGTAATTGTATTCTCAAAATGAAGGAGCCGAAAGGCTCAAGATTGTTCTTATTTCTGGCTGTTGTTGCAGCGATATACGCGGCTCCGTTGCCGGGAAGAAATGAAGAGAAATTGCCTCATTCGCGTGATTATTACGACGGATATGTTCGGGCGCTTGTTGATCATTACGATGAAATTTATAGAAGTCAGAGAGATCTCACCCCAAACGATGAAAAGAAAGACGACTCTGATAAAGAAACTGCTGTAGCTAAAGAGGCAACCGAGACAGCAGCAAAGAAAGATGAAATCAAAGATGCTAATGGAGATGCAAATGAAACAACGCAGGCCAACCAAACTGCTGAAAGCCAAGCTAATGGACAAAATGATACCACTAGCGATCGACCTTACGTGAATCCTGAGCAGACAGGGAAACCGCCAGTTACTGATACAAAGCAAGAAGAGACTGCCATTCCTGATGCTCATAAGATAAGCGAGAATGAGAAGACGTCTGGCTCAAGCGAATCACTAAAGGATGTCAAGGAAAATATGTTCAAGGCAGAAGATGCAACCAATCTTCCAGAGACCATGCAGGATATCAAATTTTACACAGGAAAAGCAAAGGAATTTGAGGACATGAAGCGGAAGAGAAGCACCGAGAATGAGGCCCCTGCCACCCCTGTAATAAAGACTGCAGCTGCTCCTGCAGTGAAGAGCAACATTGCTCCTGTTACACAGAGTTTGGCCGCTCCTGCAACGCAAGTAGCAGCTCAGCCCCAACAATTAGCAACTGTTGCAGCACAAGTTTTACCTCAACAACCAATTTCTGCAGCAAAAGCCCCTGATGCGCAAGTCAACTCTGATCAGCGAAATCAAGCTAAGCCTGACATGAACTCTGAATCGAAAATAATCTCGCATAGTTCATCGACATACACTCCAGGTGATCCGAATATAAACCCTCCTGTGGTGCCGAATAATGACAAAGACCCCAACAAGGAAGAACCGTATCAGAAGGAGATCGTACCGCAAGAAGAATCCGGCGATGGCGAGGCCAGTGGCGACGACGAAGACACTGAAGGGGAAAGCGAAGATGAAGACGATAAGAAAGCTGACGTAAACAAGAAGAGCGAGAAGAATAGCGAGGCTGAGGAAAGCACGGAGACAGAGAAAAAGGACGAATCGCCCGAAAATGAAGGCGATAATAACGAAGGCGATAGTAACGAAGGCGATAGCAAAGAAGATGATGCTGCTGAAGAAACTGAAGCTGATGATAACTCTGACGATGATGATGCCGATGAAGAGACAAGCTCCAAAGAAACACAATCGATAGTACCGATGTTACTCGTCCCCGTTGCAATGGATGACAGCCGTGACATGGGGGCGATCTTCGCTTCGGCGGGTGAACGCAAAGATAATGTCGGTCAAAAGCGACAAGAGAAAAAGAAAGACGATAAGAAGAAAGACGATAAAAAAGACGACAAAAAAGACGATGACGACGATGAACAACACGCCTACTTAGCACCATTATGCGGTTATCCGGGATGGTATGAAGCAGGACATGGTATACCCTATGGTTATGGAACAAACACGCTGCATGGATGCGGACACCATGAAATCGGACATCATGGGTACGGACATCATGGACACCACGGTTACGGACACCAAACTTTTGGAGACCATGATATCCTTGGATATGGACTTGGTCATCATGGAGGCTATGGAATCGGACACCACGGAGGCTATGGAATCGGACACCACGGATATGGACACCATCGCATCGGACATCACGGATATGGGCATGGACACGGTGGATATCATTTACTGGACACCCATGGATACGGAGGGCATCACGGACATGGATACGGTCACCATGGTCACGGCTTGCATCTAGACAATGGAGTAGTATTGCCTTATGGTGGGGCCACGTTCTTTCATTCTCCATGTGGGTGCCATGGTGGGGGCTTTGCTTCTGATATGAGCATGGGTCTTCCATTTTAATGCCATCCAGTGACACTGGACATGAATATGGACATCACTGTTCTACTACATAGACGATCCCATTCACCAAGAAGGATAACCAAGAGCAATATTTCTATGAAAACGTGCAGAATCAAGAACTCTTCAATGTCAATGGAATGACGAAGAGCTTCGGATCTTTCGACAGGACTTTTGGCACTAAGGCCAGACTTCGTATACGAACAAATAATAGTGTAAATAATCGACACAGCTTTGAAGCTGCAACATGAAGATATAAATATCTATTTATAACTAAGACCACTGGATATTACTTGTTTGTTATTCCTGTTATCTGTAGTTTCCTCCATGAAATGAACATGGTACAAAGGCGGGACCCGGACGAATCTTAACTACGACCCTACCGGGTAAACTATTTCCGGTAGTATCAACTACTACCGGGTGTCCAAAAATCTAGCCACCTTTGAAAAATCACCAAAATTCAATTCGAATATCAATCAAATTTTCTTTTTGGCTAAAAGATGAAAAGTCGGAATATTTTTCTACGTATACATGATCTCTATCATATTTATAAATTTGCAAATATGTCTGTTTGAGAGTTGCCTGGTTTTGAAGCATACTGCAAAAATGCACAAATGATTATCAGATTGATTTCTTTGCTTATAAGAAGATTCTTATTCGGTTTAACTGTCAGAAAAGAATGCACACTGCTCAACACTAAAAAATGATGATGAAAATGGCAAAAGTGGGACTGTTAGTTAAGAATCACAATGTCCCTTAAAGAGTATGCTTCAAAATAAGGTTTTTTAAACATGTTAATACACTGAGCAAGGAACGCCAGTTTTCAGAAATCCTCCCCTCCTCCAGAAATGTATGAATCACCCAGGAAACATTCGGTCTTTTGAAATTCAGTAAAAAGAATGATGCTACACGTATTTTTTTATAAGAAACTAAGAATTTTAGCCAGTACTGAAAGTTTCTTAAAATTATCAGATTTTCAGTACTCAGAGTTTCTTATGAGTTTCCTAAATGTTCCATAACAATCTTCCTGTTTACTACCTGTGCCCTCGTGAACATTTTGAAACAAAGTTTTTGAAGCCTGTCCAATGTTTGGACATTACTCAAGTACCTTTTGAGTACTATGATACAGGAAACAAGTCAACATAAAGTAAAAATATGCTAAGAATTTAACTTTTTGGCGATCTGAGAGTTGAGTTTCTTATAAGCGGTTTCTTATGATGAAAAAAATACGTGTACTTGGTAATCGAGAGGTATAATGAACGCAATCTTTTGATTTTGCAGTTTTACAGAAATCACAATTTCAAATATTTCATAGGTTTCAGAAAAATTGAAATTGCTGAGCTGCAAACCAACAGAATTTTCTCAAAGATATTTGCTACAGATGCAGTGATCATGGACCCATATGCAAAATTTGAACATGAAACCTTGAATAGATTTTGCAATACAAGTTTAAGATTTGGTAGCCTATTCGGTAAGAACAGGGGCGGCTGGGAGCCAAATATTTTAGGTATTCGTTTTGCATGAATTGCTCAAAAGCTAAATGTTAACAATTTATTCGCGAAGCGAATGAATTGTTAACCAATCCAGCTGGGGGTATGGGGGGCGCTGTAAGCCCCCCATTGGGGTCCAGGGGCGAAGCCCCTGGAAAGAATTGCATTTTGTGACAATTACATCCCTGGATTTTCTCTAAATAGCAGGAAAAAGTGCATCTTGAACTTTATTTTCAAGTTTTATTTGGATGTTAAAAAGATAAAACATTAAGCTGTGAAAATGGCTGCCAGCAAGATAGGAAAGATTCGACCCTGCAGAATTGTAACCAGTCCTTTGCACAAATGACGCCTTCATCTACAAATATGATAGAAACACAGAAATGTTTTCTTTGCTATGATAAAAAAGTTATCTTAGTATTTATTTATGTAAGCACATGGCCCTTTGATAATAAACCATTAGTTGAAGGCTACTCTAAACCAATGGCATGAAATTTACTAAAAAGTTAAATATCTCAATGTTAATTTTGATGGAAATTCCATGCTACTTCAAACAGAGTTTGAAAAAGAACAGTAAAATTCTCGTGCTTGGGGAGCCCAGTTAAAACTGTAAGTAGAACGCTTCAGGTGAACAGGAGGAATAGGAAGGGATGAAGAGAACGGGCCTTGGGCTTTAAACCGCAAGGGTTACNAAAAGTATGTGCTCTTTCCTTCCCCAGTTTCTCCTCCGCATATCCTCGGAGTACCCTCATATACAGACTGGCTCGTCCTTCCCTTATACTTTATTCTGGGGCAACGTCTGCTATCTTTTTTTAAACGCAGACGCTGCTCGCTGCTCGTGACTGAGTTGATTTCTTTGTTCCGATCGCAAAGAAAAAATTTGGGAAACAGCCCAACGATACCCGTTTCCCAAAACCCGATCCATCACACACAGCGATAGTCGAAAGTGAAGACACAGGGAACCTCGCCGTGGTATTCAGAATGAAAACTGAATATGTTCGGTTCAGAAACTCTTTGTTATGAGACCAAATGTTGAATGGAAGCCGACGTCACAAAGGGCAACAGAAACAAAGATCATGCAAAGATTTAGTATTCAAGATGGGCCATGAATACCTCGCGGCCCACGGAGCCATCAGAATCCCTCATATCAATATCTATCATATTCGCTATAGAAAAACATTCCTCAACGGATTAGCGATAAATTATCCACTTTCTTTGGGATAAAGAGAAAGTAAATATAGTCTGTGCGTCATTTCTGACATCATAAAAGGGTCTCTTCACCGAACTCAGCATCGCATGCACAAGGGTTTGTTGTTACAGGAAACATATTTTCGAAGGTTAGAATTTTTTAGGAAACTTTTGCAAAAAAATAGGTATTCAGTGAATACCTTGAATACCCCTCAGCGCCGCCCCTGGGTAAGAAACACTGGAACAACTACTGGCCTGTCGATTATGGCTAAGCAAATGCCAAATAATTTGTAAAGGGTTTTGGGGCGTCCAGTATCTTTCAACATGAACTGAGCGTAACTTAGAGCAAAATGCAAATATAACAATCCCTTTATGAAAGAAATTTTTCATTCAACATCAGACGTCTAATTTCATCAATCTTTGGATATTAATGAATTTCTTTTCATTGAAAATGACTTCGTGAAGGCGATTATTTACAAAGCTCTGTATGCGATACTTCAGTCCTTCACTATCAATTTCGTAATTGTTTTGATAAATAGTGCAACACTGTTGACAGGTGGGTGGCAGCAACACTAGGCAGTCATGTGATTCCATCACGTGTCGATGAAAGAAAATCATTTGACAATCACGTGATATTTAGTAGTCTTCTTCATCGAAGAATTCCATATCATCTAATCCTTCATATTCCATTTCTTGGAAATCAACCTTGTACCGAAGCAAACCTGTTGAACAAGAGATAAATGCGTTCAGGATTCAGTCGACTTGTCGGCTGCTGGTATAATAAAGCAGGCATGCATAATTTTCAAACCAGCTTTGGGCAGTAGCAATGTCTGAACATGCATGCATAACAAATTTTACAAATGAGGGCGTAGGTGGACAACAGAGCTTGTTTTATGCATTTGCAGCGAAGGTTGAAATAAAACTGCTTCTCTTTTTTCATGAACAATCATTTTCAAAGATAAGCTCGCCTTGGAGGTTCTCTCCCGCAGTTCCGATGCTATCGTAAATCTCACGTGACATCTAATTTGAGACAACCTTTAATTATTTGTCTACCGAGCAACACAAATAGCAACATAGCGTATATTAGCGAGCAGTAGTGAAGCTTCTTATGACATACGAAAGCATTCAATTATTCAAATCTCACTTGGCCATTCTACAGTAAACAAATTTCCCTTAATCAATTAACCCATTTGTTCATACAGGGTGAGTGAAAAAAACGCACGAAGCTTGATTTTCTCGAGAAGGCTCCTTAAAAAAGTCTCAAAATAACGGCCAAAAGAGCTGATTAACTCTTGGGAGGATGGAATCTCCTTTAATAATTTTGTTACACTAGTGGCAATGACTTTTTCATTCTTCCAAGAGGATAACTCGTGCCAACGCACATAAATATTAGGGAAGTTAGCTTGTGATTTTAGGCCTCGTCCCTCGTTCAAGGTTTTTAGAAGTAACCTTCTCGAGAAATTCACTTACAAAATAGGAACGGAGTGATTGATTCCAGCCAGGAAAAAATCTAAATTAATGAACCTTTCGTCTATTTAATAAGATTATAGCACGTATTATTCCCGGTATTATTGGTATGATATTTAGGGAACAGTACCCTTCAAACGGCGTGCGGCTTTTCTGACTCATCCGGTATGATATTGGGCATTCCCTGAGTGCCTCACCTGACCTTTATTTTGAGACAGACTTTGACTAAATTGTAAATAGCCGCAGGGTTGTTATGTAATTCCATGCTCGCTCTGGTATCGTTTTGTAGTTGTATTTTGATTTGCTGTAAATTTTATGAGCATATAATAAAAATAATATTGAGCAACGAAGTGGTGGAATGGACCAGCACCACAGTGATCCAGGCCATGGAATAAATACCAAAATATGAAAATTGTATAATCAAACATTTAGTATAACAGCTAGAAAGATGAGACATCAGACTATTCGAAAAGAAAAAAATTTTCGAATCGGACTTAAGATCACGGAGATATCTCCGTTCAAAGTTGCACTAAATTGCGATACATGGTTTTCATAATTTCCGGTCTTTCGTTCTTAGAATTCGAACAAACATACAATTTCAAACTACCATATCTCCGTCAATAATAAACCGATTGCATCCAGGGTTGTTTTAATTCAAAGATATACATTCTGGCTTTTATATACTGCAAACAAACTTGACAGATCTTATATTTGTCGTTTCGAATTTTATTGTTTTGAAATATAACTATTTCAAGCAAAAATACGATGCAATACGTCTATTTTGAATGTTGATAGTGCAAACAAAAAAAGGGAGGAAAAAAGAGTCTACGAAACCTATTGAAACTTAATGTCCAACTATTTGCTAAGACTTCTGCCAAAGATCTCGTTCAGATTCGTTCAGCTACAAGCATGATGACCTTTTCGCGAAATTAGGCAAGTTTTTGAGAATATCACTTACTCCTAATAAGTGATGAGATATTCTATTGTTCAAAACTACGACGTTGTACTTGTTAAACAAAGTATTCTGTCTGGTTCAGTTCTCTTTTCCACTGCACAACGCCAACTTATAGATACTTATTAATGATAATTTGATATTATATAATATAACTTGAAAGAGCTATGAACATTTTGATTCTAACAGAATCAGTTACTATTCATACACATTTTGAGCGAGTGCCTCCTTTTTGGTTGGCACACATGATACTTCGCTTTTCGGCGCATTTCCTTTGAAGGAATTCTATCCTGCTAGTACAATGGTTGGTGACGAGGTAATAAGAATTCTGACAAAGATATCATGAACATTCTCATTGCAAGAAGTTTGGCAGGCTCTGCAGGCAGCACCTCTCCTAAAATTTCGAATGTGCTTATTCCATGCCTCTAGCCCACTTTCAGACCAGACTGCTATTGGCTTTCCTGCAAGCATGAAAAACAATTCCCAGTTATGGGCGAGCATCTGATGGACTGACTGGCTGCTACTAGCCCAGGGAAATTGCAAAGCCAAGTGAAGCATTGCTTCGCAGCATTGACTGTTTTTGATGTGGCAACGCTTTCTGATATTGTCAGACAAACATTTGACTGGCTGAGAAAATGCCGTAATTATTTGATTCATCAGTGCTTTTGACTAAATTAAAATAGCAACACTGTTAGCTTCACTGAAAAATCGGACAGCGGCAAGACGAGTGTTAGTGTTGCCTCCACCTGTCGAAGGAGGCTCAATGAGTAATCCATCACAGTTTTGTCGAATGTGACTAATCGCTGATTTCTCTGCTTCTGCAAATTTTGCCTTGACAGAAGGCTTCGTTTCACGTGCAGACAAGCTCTTTCAATGGAATATATTTTCATTTATATGTTCAGGCTTCGACTCTCTTATGAAACTTACTTCCCCCACTCAAAGTTGTCTCAAAACTGCTTTTAGCTTTATAAAACAAGTACCTTACAGCGTCAAAGTTCAAATAATTATTTATATTTCTAATTAGTTTTCCACTCAGCCTTTCCCAGATTGTAGCTGTAGGGTTGTAAAAGCTATGTTTGAAGACACAACTTCGTACTTTTGAACAATAGAATGTAGTTATAAAAGATTCATCACGTATTATCACGAGTAAGCGATATTCTCAAAAATATGGCCTAATTTCGCGAAAAGGTTATTATGCTCGAAGCTGAACGAATCTGAACGAGATCTTTGGCAGAAGTCTTACCAAATAGTTGGACATGAAGTTGCAATAGGTTTCGTAGACTCTTTTTTCCTCACTTTTTTTTGTTTGCACTATCAAAATCCAAAATAGGCGTATTGCATCGTATTTTTGCATGAAATAATTATATTTCAAAACAATTTAACTCGAAACGAAAAATATAAGATCTGTCAAGATTGTTTGCAGTATATGAAAGCCAGAATGTATATCTTTGAATTAAAACAATCCTGGATGCAATCGGTTTATTATTGAAAGAGATATGGTAGTTTGAAATTGTATGTTTGTTCGAATTCTAAGAACGAAAGACCGGAAATTGTAATGTAAACAATGTATCGCAATTTAGCGCAACTTTGAATGGAGATATCTCCGTGATCTTAAGTCCGATTCGAAAATTTTTTTCTTTCTCGAATAGTCCGATGTCTCATCTTTCTAGCTGTTATATTAAATATTTGACTATACGACTTTCATTTTTCGACATTTATTCCACAATTTTGACATTCTGGATCACTGTGAGCACGGGCATAAGCTGCTTCTATATGTAAAATTGTACTAACCTCCAATACCACCAAATCCTTTGCAAAACTGGGCTCCTTCTTGGGATCTATCTGTTACAATTTCGAGATGGGCACCTAAGAGAGTTGGAAACGTGATGTGATAAATGTAAATGAAAAAACCCACCACTAAAAACTAAGTTTTCTAAATACCGCTAACCAGTATTATAACGAACAATTTTGAGCAATCATTGAAAGGAGAGTTGTCATGATGGCTTCTGATTGCACTCACAATGGGCTCAAAAGGAACCGCCTAAACTACTACCAAAACTACCGAAAAACAAAGACAATTATATACTTTAAAAGCACGTACGATTCACTCAACTCTTGTGAAAGAATTACCATGTTTAATAACAACTATAGCTCTAACTAAATTCTTAAAAGGTAAAGATCTCATAACTTTTCGAAGAAAAAAGGAGCTACATCCTGGGGGTGGAGGTGCCTAAAATCGTGGACGGGTATGTGCGCACCACAGTTTTGGGTGTGGCTTCTATAATTCCCCCAGTTTTGGGTAAAGACTTATGAACACAGCTGAAGTTCAAGTTTTGTTTGGTTTGAAGTTCCAGTTTCGGATATGATTGTTTTAAAAAGTGATTCCCAGTTTTAGGTGCAATCTTTACTATGACCCATCCAGTTTTGGGGCAATATTTTGTTTGCACCTTCGCACATTGTCACATACCCGTTATCAATTTTTGGCACCTCTAGGAGCTACATAGTGCTAGCTCAGTCATCAAATCGGCAACAACATCAATGCTTGCATTGTATAATTTGCAATGAATGCAGTTTTAGGGGTACTTACCAAATGTTTTGTAATTGTTTGCAAGCCATTCAATCAGTGACATTTTATCAATGCATTCCATCTCTACGCCCGTCTGCATGAAAGAAATTAACATGAACGACTTGACAAAGCTAAACAAATATTCATACAGCATACTGTACCTCAAACAATATTTTGGGGCATGAAATTACAATCCAAAGAACTGTTGTGAAGAAAATACAACGGTTACCTTGCAAATAACATGATAATTTACAATCTACACGTGTCGCTAAAATATTCTGTTGTAATATCAATCTGATATCAAAAGTCCAAAAGAGAGACCCCAATAGAATATACCGGGTATTGTTCTTTCAACTTCAGTCTTTACGAAATTTTATCGATGTTTTTCGATCAATTTAGGCCGTTTCTAAACGAATAATCTTTAAGAAATCGCTTGTAATTCGGGAAGAAGCCCGTCGAAAAATGGATCAAAAGGTGCCAAGCATTATTTGGGAATTTTTACCATAATAGATTACATAATCAATCTTTGAAATCGGCCTTATGTACGATTTATTATCAAAATTGGACTGCGAGCGTCCAAATCTGGTAAATTTTGGGAAGGAAAACGAACGCACGACCCCTGTTCTCAGTATAAACACTGCTAACTGTGGCATAAAGTTGCTTCGGATTTCGGAACACGTTATAGAGAGTTAATCAACGATAACTTTGCTCAAATTGGGTTACGAATGTTTCAGTCTATATACAGGCAAGTTTTACTCGCCTTCTGTCCTTGTTTCTCGTTGTTTTCGTTAGCTGATTTTGTTGTGTAACAGTTGCATAACAAAAGTGCGAGCATGCAAGGGTTTCATTTTGCGAGTTTGTGAATCGAAGTTTGCTGTTTTTAACCGTCGTCTTCAAATGAAAAGATACGTTGTTTCCATATTATAACTGATAAAGTCACAAAACGTAGAGGGGCAAACACATACACCTGCATACACCTATCGAAAGAATTTGAGCAGAAAATATCAGGCAAAGGCCTAAAAATACTTAAACGATATAAAAGATTTGCTGAAAGATCACTGTGTTTTGAGTGAATATGGGCCTAGACTATTGCACAACAAAATCAGCCAACAATGAATGAAAATAATGTGAAACAAGACCGAACGGCGAACAAAACTTGCCTTGTATTTAAGCTGAACCATTCCTAACTCACTTTGAGTACATTTATCGTTGATTAACTCTCTGAAAAGTGTTCC
This sequence comes from Aurelia aurita, assembly GCA_004194415.1. Lineage (NCBI taxonomy): Eukaryota > Metazoa > Cnidaria > Scyphozoa > Semaeostomeae > Ulmaridae > Aurelia > Aurelia aurita. The sequence continues at coordinate 42,679 of REGM01000066.1, forward strand.
GAGACCCGAAGCAACTTCATGCCACAGCTAGCAGTGTTGCTTATCTGAGAACAGGGGTCATTCTTTTCTTTTCCTTCACAAAATTTACCAGATATGGACGCTCGATCCAAGCCTCCTTTCTGGAAAGTAAAAAGGTCTATTGAAGTGTTTTGCATGAGTAATTTTGCCTTATCGCAAATCTCACATGACATCTAATTTGAGACAGACTTGTTGATGAAATACCCTTATAGAAAAGAGCAAATTTCAACGATGAATGGAACGTTATGGCCAAGCATCAAAGCAACCACTCTGTGTCTGGCAACTTGTAGCAAATTCTACAGAAAAATAACATATAACATTTGCATATAAAAACAAAATAAACTGATCTTTGTGAATCTCAAACACTAATGAGATTACGTCCCCGGCTCAAGGATCTATCGAGGTCTGCACATATCATAGTTTCAGAAAAGTTGTGCTTCCAAAGCTTACCTCTTTATCTATGAAGTTTGTACGATCCTTTTCTTGTTCCGTATTCAAGAACAGAATTTTCTCATCTAGAAATAAGCAGCAATAAATTTAAATGAGTGAATGAGTGGATGCGTGGGTGGATGGATGAAATGAATTGCAGGGAATAGACACTTTCGTGCTTCGGAATCTTAGGCCCCGTTCACACTGCTCCGTTTTCACATGAAAACGGAGCAAAACTTATCCGTTTGGCCTTGCGTTCACACTGCTCCGCTCCGGAGCTGTTCGAAAACGATAATGAAAACGGATAGAAAATGCGTTTTCAAAACGATCCGTTTTCAGTGTGAACGCCAAAAACGGAGACATTTGAAAACGCTTCGCATTCCTTTGTATAGGCTGTTGATTACAATGGCCTACGAACTCGCGATTGGAGCCTTTTGATAGCTACGAACAAAAGGCTTTGCTTTTTTAAAAGGGATTAACAGCATCGTTTTGCTGGAGCAGTGTGAACGTCTATCGTATTCATAGCGTATTCATTTGAAAAAGAAGCGATGTGAACTGGCAGTGTTTTCATCAACAAAAACGAATAGAAATGAAAACGGAGCAGTGTGAACGGAGGGTTAAAAACACAAAAAGCCAAGCATAAAGCAAAAAAACAGTTCTTTGTAGACGGAGGGCTGGTTTTTTCCACCTGGACTTTTCAAGTAGTTCTTGCTTTTTATTAGTCCACGCTGATTTCATTTGGCCCTGATTTGTATTGAAACACAATACCCATCTTTCTTGGGGCTTTTCTGATTGGTTGATTTGAAATAGAGCTTGAAATAAACCCCGTTTCACTTTTGGTTGATATCAGACTGTCTGATGGAAGACGCTTAGGCATGTCGATTTGTGGTTCGAGTCCTCAAGGCTTTATTCAAACAAAGGAAACATTTCAAGGTTATTAATGCTCTGAATTTCTTTGAGAACAACTGTGGAACATTCAGTCAGTTTTCAAGACACAGTGGGCCCAGAATTCCAAGTTTCGAAATATGACTGTAATGTTGATAATGCAAAATGGTAGAATATGAGTGATGGCTCTCTAGAAGCGTCCTCAATGAGACAAATACAGACACACGAAACAATTGAAATTTTACCATATTTAGGGGGGTCTGGAACGAAAATTCATGTTTTTCTCACTTTTGTAAATTGAAGACACATGATACTCAGGATTAATCCACCAGACCACTGAGACAATGCAAATTTTGGCAAACTCTAAATGTTATTATCATTACAGATATGTAAAAGAGGGCTACTAGCCCTAATCCGAACCCAGAGTCTAACAGTAACCCTACTCTTACCCCTGAAATTCAGTGTTACCCACATTATCTACTTGACATTTTTTGTTTCTTGAAATTCAGTGTAACTCAGAGTCTAACAGTAACCCTTCCCTTACCCCTGAAATTCAGTGTTACCCACATTTTCTACTTCACATTTTTTGTTTCCTGAAATTCAGTGTACCTCAGAGTCTAACAGTAACCCTTCTCTCACCCCTCTGAAATTCAGTGTTACCCACATTTTCTACTTTCAAAGCGGCATATTTGCAGCAAGTCAGCTATATGTCATTTGAAAGCATTTTTGCCAAGTATTCCAAAAATATATAGTTTTCATATACGCAAATATGCAGTTTTTAAGATATTTCAAGAAAACTTACAAAATGACCATTGCAATGAAAGCGCATTTTTCGCAAATTTGCTNTCAGAGTCTAACAGTAACCCTTCTCTTACCCCTCTGAAATTCAGTGTTACCCACATTTTCTACTTTCAAAGCGGCATATTTGCAGCAAGTCAGCTATATGTCATTTGAAAGCATTTTTGCCAAGTATTCCAAAAATATATAGTTTTCATATACGCAAATATGCAGTTTTTAAGATATTTCAAGAAAACTTACAAAATGACCATTGCAATGAAAGCGCATTTTTCGCAAATTTGCTAATATCTAAATTTTTATAACGTTTATATGGTGAGAGATTAATAAAAAAGTAAAAAAGCATTGGAAAGCTGAAAGACTAAGCTTTTCACTTATCTATAAATATCTACGACTGCTTAAATTTCCACCTTTAGGCCCACTGTGCAAGAAGCTTTCATCCAGAAGGTTCTTGCAAGTTGCAGCTGACAGTAAGACAGGGAAGCAATAGTTCGTCGAGCTAGACAAGTAACCAATTCTATTCTAAATTTATGGAAACAACCACAAACAGAGAGAGAGAGGATATATACGTATTTGCTATATTAAGCTGATTAACAAATTCCTGAGATTGTATGTTATTCAACTGGGGATTCGCCAAAAGCTATAACCGCCTGCGTTGCAAAGTCATAGAAACAAAATGCAAGGTTTTGTTGTGTGCAGTTGGTAAGATATGAAATATTACAGAAATTAGCAGAGTTAAGATAACTCACCGCCACTCCCATGATTCTTGAGTGATGTTCTGTTACAGTCGAGGTTTTCCCACACAATCAGTGTCTCTACTGACCCCATCTCAAGTGCCTAAGGAGAGATAAATACATTGCTTTTTTAACACAACAAGGAAATAGGCTGCTCTGCAAGGTAATGAAAACGTGATCATTCAAAAATGTACCAGGTGACCCAGAAAAAAGTGAACCGAAAAAATATGTTATATACAATGAAGTGATTCACCGAAAAGAGGGATTCAAACATTGTTTAGTAGTAGTGTTAGCTAAAACACTAGTTTACAACGCTATTAATATTTGTTATTTTATCAACATCACAAATTGGTGATAATAAGGATTTAGTTAAATCAGGCAGATTTTAAACCCGCCGAATATCGTCAAAAACAGGGGATCGATTACAACTAGCTGCAGAACAACGACCCAATGAGCAGATCATCCTGGGAATAGAAACTCAGGTTTGTTGTAGGAAAACAATTCCCAAGCGGTAGGTATAAGAATTTTCTTGCCCCAGAGCTAAACAACTTTTTTCCCCAACTGGAGTTATATGCATGCAAACAAATTTCGATCTGTGTAGCCTATTCCCAAGCCAAGGTTAAAAGCGTCTGTAACTGTCTTGTAATACTCAAATTGATCCCATGTTTTTAAGAACTTTCAACCTGTTTTAGATTTGCCTGACTTAATTAAATCCTTATTTTTGCCAATTTGCAAAATTGACATTAAAATGGCCAAAAATAGTTACAATTATAATTACAGGCTTTTCCCCGTTAGCAGTAACTGTCCAAGAAGACAGTTATACACGAAAATGATAATATAATATTTAAAGAAGTAGAGTATCCTTTGAAAGGTATTTATCATGTATGTGCTACAGATAAAAAAATCTTGAATTACCATTTACAAATACATTTCTGAAATAAATTTCGTATTCGATACAAATGTAAAAAATGTTTTTGATTTTTCAAACAGCGATTGGTATATAAACTAAACAGGCGCACATCTTTTTGGAATACATATCACCGAGGACGAGACACTAATATCGCAAAGTCTCAATTGATTAGTATCTATATGCATACCTTCAAAGTGTCTTCAACTCCGAAACAGTATCTCCCAGTATCTTGTGAAATTTCGTCGAAATATTTTCCTGTCAAACGAAAAGAGGTGATCATTGCTAAAAAATCACACTTAAACTTCATACAATGATACAAGAGCCTTCAATGTAAAGGAGCCTGTTACAGTCTGCAATTGATACACATATCAGTAAAAACCAAAAGCTACTGCTTTGAATACTCCAAGAATGGATTGTCATAGCAGACAAATATGTGAAATGAAACATCTAATTTCAACATCACTCTGAAGCAATTAGCTAACAAGCGATAAGTTGTAGGAACCATCTCAGGATGCGCAGTTATCGTTAGCTTCTAATAAATGGGTTTTCCTTTTGGGTTCTAAATGTGGTCTTCAACTCATGGAAATTACAAACAACAGGTTTTTTGCTTACAAACCCGCTGAACAGCAGTATTTGAGGTCCAAAAGCTCAGTGAAGTATTTCAAGTGCAACAATTATTAATTCGATTAACAGAGAAAATAGCAGCAAAGTATCGACATCACTGACGTCAAATTGATAATTGCAATCAATAACTTGTTTTCATCCAATTTGTTATCTTCGTGCATTTTCACGCTACAGTAAAACTTACGAAGGCTGCTACAGTTAAATATTCTTTTTTCAATTTTAACTGAAGATGTGTCTTCGTTGATTCATAAAACCTTACCTATAAGTTTTTTCTCTTGAATGAATTTAACATTTGACAATACTTCTGCAGATAATTCGATAGCCTGTAAAACAGAGAAGGTAGCATTAACAAAGAGTGCTCACATGAAAGTGATTGCAGCTCGTAGATTTTTTGCAGAAAAGGCGCGGGTCAGATCAGATTGACCCGAGGACTGACTTGAACAAACAATAAACTCTTAAAGTTAGAAGGAATACGTTTTTTACTTCGAACAGCAATATTCATGTTAGTTGTCTTCAGAAATCAGTCCCCTGTCTGAAGTAACTATATTTCAATGGGAAACAGAGCCTTGTCAAAATCTTATCTGGTTGGAAAAAGGACTAATCCTGGTTCAACAATTTCTTATTTGCTTGGTATTTCTTAAAACGTTCTTTTGTCATGGTTCTCCAGACGTTTGATGAGCTTTTTTTGACAAATATGAAGAAACATCGCATTGTTACATTTCTTACTCAGGTTGTGTACTGAATTAAAGTCTCAATCTCAAATTAGATATCACGTGAGATTTGCGATAACGCAAAATTACTAATGGGAAACACTTCAATTGTTTTTATACGCAGACATTTTCACGTGGCATCTAATTTGAGACAGACTTTGAAGCCTTTTTAAAAAATCCAGGCATTTGGCCTATTAATTGTCCTCACTCGCTAATATGAAGTAAATCTATAAAAAATTAGGTATCAATGGAAAGACCTTGAAGAGCGGAGTTTGAATTTTAAGAGGAATTTGAGTTTTGAGCGCAGTAAAGGCGGTTTTGCCTCTTGGGAATTCTAGCAACTATTTTGTTTCAAATGGTAGAGACATCAATTTTTTGCCATCTGAAAACCTATTTATTTCCTCGAGATTCTAAGTCTAACTGGTACTTTTTTGATAGGTTTGCTTCATAAGCGAGCAAGGGCAAATAAGATCCATGCACTTTGACTTCTAAAACAGACTTTACATGTCATTAAAAAGGCAATCAAACAACCAACCTGGTTGAAGCCATTCTCACCACCATATGAAACATCTACGACTTTTAATATTTTTGCTTGCAGACGCTTGAAGAAAAAAGACAGAGTTAAATTAGAGACAACGTGATTTCGTGAGATACGTGATTTCTAATAAAACTTTACATTATGTATATATGATACTTTTTAACATTATTGTAGTTATATTCGCTGTTGTTACTGTTCTGTTTTTGTAAGCGCCCCAGACTCGATAAGCTTTGCTTCTTCTGGGGCGTATGAATTTCTTATGTTGTTAGTATTAATACATATGTTTTCATGAATCATTATCATCATCATCATCAACGATTACTATTGCTAACTAAGTACTTACAAACTATTTACTACTGTGAAACGTGTTATCAATGTGAAACGAAAATTATCAGCTTAAAACAATGGTTACTGTTCTGCAAAACAATTTCTTAGAGGATGACAGAATTATGAGCATTTTAATTGTGCACTACATTTTTGACGGAAAAATCTATCAAGACTATCAATTTTCATTGTTTTGTATCAAACTAAACGGCATTGTTAACATTGTCTACGAGCCTTCATTCTGTTTCAAAGAAGTAAAAAACAAATTATCGTCTAACCTCTTTTGGTCTCATGATTCATGCAAACCTAAGCTACCAAGAGTGATAGCTTGGTAAGAATTTGAAGATACAAAAATTGGCATCGCTCTGCTTTGCAATATTTTGTTATTTCTGGGCAATCACAAGACAACAGTTTTGAGACACCCGAAGAAGGATTTGATGAGGAGAAAGAATTACCTGATCAAACATATCTGACTGACTGAGCTCCGATTTAAAATCTGCTGATCCTGCAATAACTAAACCAGTAACATTGACCTGGAAATGAGAAGTATAATAAATTAGCATTACAATTTTCAAACTAGTAGGTGGTGATTTCCCAGGACCCTTAGCAGTAACCATCTTTACCGAAAAGGTTATCCTGTATAAATATGGTAAATTATTAGTATTCTTACTAATGGAAAGGGAAAAGGAAGGAAGGGGGAATTGAAATTTGAAAGGATTTCTACTTTTCGAGACGGGTGTCTATAATGATTACTAGTCGTATTGTATGATGTTGTTTCCTTTAGATTTAATTTTGTTGTCTCCATTGTTATTTTAAGTACATTTTGTAAACAGTATTGTAATGTAAATTAGGTGTGTTATGCATTTATACTCGCTCGGCTGTCCCAGATTTAGTTAAACTGACGAATATTTTATAATCGAAACGTTCTATTTAAACAGTTGTGTTTCTATAGTAAGTATTATTACTATCATTATTTTAATATTCATACAGACGACATGTCACGTGACTTGATCAATTCACGCTCGAAAATCAGACTTGTAAATGAAGCTATTACAAAGTATAGCGTCGCACTGGGATTTTGAGAGTGTCTCGTTTATTTATCGCAATAAATCAATTCAAAAAGCTTGGAGGCTGTTCAAATTATTCAAAAACTTTAGCAGATAGATAGGCGAATGTCTAAAAGGAAGGTTGACTTTGAAGAAGCGACGAGCAACTCACAGCCGAAAGAGTTTGTGCTGCTAACTACGAAATTATCGACGCAAAGGAAAGTTTTTCACAGCTTTCTTGGCCTAAATTTTTGTTTTGCTTTTAAAAACAGCATGTTCGTGTGTATATTTCATAGGTTTAGGTCTGACTGACAATTGCTACCTATCCTTTCCCTACTCACTATCGCAAGGTAGAAAAGAGGAGCAATTTTATGCAACTTTTTGCAAATTTCCTATAGATTCCTATAGAAATTTTCTGAACATTTACCCCAAAACAAGATGGCGTCGTGTTTTCAACGCTGCTGTGACGTCATGCCGTCTGTATCAACAACTGCTGACTTTAGCATACGCACAGTGGGCTACGAGCTTTACAGTAACAACATGATAACTATAATTTCACAGTATAATATGATAACTACCAGGTAACCCAAAACAAAAACTCACTAACTAGATCGCACCTAGAAACCAACATTAATCAGCACAAATTTTTGTATCAGCATGTAGTTAAGGGCATAGCTATCTTCTGAGTGGTTGCTTGGTCAGTTTAAGCTATGACTACCCTCCAAATAACCGTCTTCAAAAATGTGGTAATCGCTTTATTTATCAAACAAAAGTTGAACTATCGCTACCTTTTACAGTTATTTTCAAAATCAATCAGTAATTTTCAAAAACCATTTCCTACCTAAGTCTATCTTGTTTTCAGGAACAAAGTAACGGAAGATTTAAGTAACAAATCACAAAAACCGATGATTTATTACAAACTTGTAGTCCGTCAAACATGCCACGTCTTTTTAACACATGGTAGAAAAAATGGATAACTGAATTCATATATACCTTATCATTGCTGATATACAGTTGTACTGCTGTTTCCGCAACTTTACGGACATAATTATGTCTTTTCTCCATACGAAGACGAGCAAAACGCAGTGCAGATTGACCTCCCCTGCCTAAAAACGAAATTAAAAACGGCTTCACATAACATTGCTACTTCAATGAAATAGGCATATTTGAACCTATCAATAGCCTAATGTATTGGGTATGCCCTTTAGGTTTAAACATTTTAATATTCTGCATTAATAGGTTTAAGTAGTCTAGGCCAAATTGTTGTAAGGAGATGAAGCTGAAAAGTATTACACAAATTTGTTCGTGTTTTGCCTTTCTCAGATCAAGTTGGGCTTTTGATGAATCTAAAGACTGTCCTTAATCTTCAGCAGCAAAAACATACAGTCATCAAAATTACCTCAGCAGAAGAAGAACATGCAGATCTCTCGAGTCGAGAAATTAAAACAGGTCATTAAAATAAAACCTAACCCTAACCCTAAATAATACCTTTCCCAATTTTATTTGCACTGAATACAGTGCAAGGATTTGTTGAGAAATAACCGTTGCTAAGCTAGTGAAGGGCTTTCCATATTCGTATCGGCAACAAAATTACCTCAGCAGAAGAAGAACAAGTATGCAGATCTCTCGAGAAATTAAAACAGGTCATTAAATAAAACCTTTTCCAATTTTATTTGCACTGAAGACAGTGCAAGGATTTGTTGAGAAATAACTGTTGCCAAGCTAGTGGAGGGCTTTCCATATTCGTATCGGCATCAAAATAATGTAGAAAAATCATGCCAACTGCTGGGTGTCTTAAAAGTTAAAATCTGTTTGCAACAGCCTATACAGGTATATGGTTACTAACTAACCGTGCTTCTTGGGTAAATCAACTGTGAATTTATGTAGGACATCGCGAGTGTTTCCACACAGCGTTCCAAATAAAGCACCATTTCCATCCATGATAATGAAACCAAATTTATTGTCATCTTCTAACAAAGCTGTCAATGCCTAAAGAAACATAAACCAATATTGACCTGAAGCATATTCATTAAAATTGGGAAAAGAGTTATACCTCAGAAACAGTACTACAATCAAACCTTGATATAACAAAACCCCGATGGTATGAACTCCACAGCATAAAACCTAAATTTCTGGACCCTTGAATAACAAATTTTCTATAAATTCTCTCGGTCTAAGGAATTCCCAATATATATACCGTAAAAGCTCTAATAAGCCCCCCGGGGGGTTATTTAATTTCGGAGACTTCAGAGGGGAAGGCTTAAAAGAGAGGGGGCTTATTAGAAAGGGGGGCTTGTTCACAAAGTTCTTTTGCCTCATATTTTGTGGAATCCACATACACTTTTACGAGTTAAATGCACAAATTCAACGCAGTTTTAATTAGAGAGGGGGGCTTAATAGAGTGGGGGGCTAAATTGAGCTTTTAGGGTAACTAGTGCTTTCAAGCTCCCTTCAGAGTTGGTTAGAGGCATTACAATTCTCATGTATTTTGGAAAATTTATAAACAAGTTATGCTTCGCTTCTGAATTAAACCATGGGTGGTAGGAGATGTTTGGATTGCTTTTTGAAAAATGTTGTGGTCATAGGTTGCGGTTATTAAGATTAAATTAGCTGCAATGTTTTCAGAGCAGCTTCCTGTTATTTTGTAGCCACTTGAAGGTTGACCCGGGAAACCTATGACCACAACATTTTTCAAAAAGCAATCCAAACGTCTCCTACCGCCCATGATTAAACACATAAAATTCAGTGGAACATACATAGCTTTATCATTTTTTCATTTATATATACTCATGGCTCTCCTCTTTTACCCCTTTCTGCATAGACAATGAGTCACTTCATCACCTTGGTTTTGCTTGCTCTTGTAGCCTGCTTTGTTTATNAAATGTTGTGGTCATAGGTTGCGGTTATTAAGATTAAATTAGCTGCAATGTTTTCAGAGCAGCTTCCTGTTATTTTGTAGCCACTTGAAGGTTGACCCGGGAAACCTATGACCACAACATTTTTCAAAAAGCAATCCAAACGTCTCCTACCGCCCATGATTAAACACATAAAATTCAGTGGAACATACATAGCTTTATCATTTTTTCATTTATATATACTCATGGCTCTCCTCTTTTACCCCTTTCTGCATAGACAATGAGTCACTTCATCACCTTGGTTTTGGCTGCTCTTGTAGCCTGCTTTGTTTATAATTGTGGCTTGACTAATCGCTCATAGACATCTGTTTGTTTTCAATATACTCATGGCTCTCCTCTTTTTCACCCCTTTCTGCATAGACAATGAGTCACTTCGCCACCTTAGTTTTGGCTGCTCTTGTGGCCTGCTTTGTTTATAATTGTGGCTTGACTAATCGCTCATAGACATATGTTTGTTTTCAAAAGCTCATTGCTTTGTACTGGGGCGTTTGGGGAGTAAATTAAAAGCCATGGATGCTTTTACTACAAAATCTTCCCTTGTTTATCTAAACTAAAACAATTACTGTTTTTTATGCACTTGGAAATTTGCACAAATAAAAAAGTTAATATACAAGATATGAAACTTTACCTCGGTATGAAATTTGTTATCACACAGATACAAAGATGTGTTGATTGGTTTGAATGGTTCAAAGTCAATGTTCACTTTCTTCTCTCTTCCTTCATCCGTTACAATAGTGCCACAGTAAATAACAAGACCATTACCAGGAACTGATAAATGGATAGAAAACAGATATAAGGATCAAGAATCATAGAAGTAATTTCTTTGATGATAAGTTAAAATAATCAAGAGTAACTTCAAGAAACAGTGGCGGATACTGGGGTGACAAGGGGTGCAACCTCTCCTCGACAATGATCTCTTGTTTGAAATCAATGGGGGCAAACAATTATTTCAACTGAAACAATAGCTTCACCCCCAATATTTATGGAAATGTTTGCCACGATCAAGAAGCTTGCAAGTGCAATTTATCTCAGTACAGTTCTTTCGTACCTTAAAAATTTCTTATGACTTCAGAAGCGAGTTTCTAACTCCAAGAATCTTTGACATATAGCAAAAATAAGATAGCATAATCTAAGTCAAACTTGGAGAAATGAGAATATCAAGTTTCTGCAGTTACTTCTTTTTTCATCGTCCTTCAATATTGGATCAAACGGGGGGGGGGGGCCTTTTTGGGACAACTGGTAGCATTCAGTATGTTTTCAATTTGTGATCATAGCTTAGTTTGTTTGAGTCATTCATATTTGCCATATACAAATCATGTGTCAAAGGAAGCTAAATGCATACCTTTGTTGTAAAGCTTTAGTCTTTGTTGTACAGAGGTAATTGCTCCTAAAACTGACAACCTGCAACAGAATTCAAATTGATTAAGATATTGCATGAGGAATTCAATTTATCCAATTTAGAAACTGTGCATTAAAAGTGTTTGAATTACACACAAAATATACAAGAATTGTAATGCCTATAGTTCAGCTGCTGCACTAGATAAAAAATTGAGGTGGCAGACGTTTGGATATATCTTTCTTCTTTCGGTATATGCTCAAGGGAGCCAGAGCCATGGGGGGAGGGGGTGCAGCTGCCACTGTTGCCCTAATGGTTGGGGACAGCACGGTAGCAGGTAGTGCCCTTTTTCACAAACAGTTTACATCAACAGAGCATTCAGTATTGAAGTGGCTGATTAGGAGTGTAGAAGTAGAAATACTATTCTTTTCTGTTCTTCAGGAAGTTTCCAGTATTTCCTTTACACTGTTTTGTATCGTTTTAAAGCCAATCTAAGTGTGTTAGCTAGGATCTCGCCAAAAGTTCACCCTTTAATGGGAAGAATTATTTAATATATCTACTCTGCAACACCCCTACAGTACTTGTGAGGGCAAATTTAAAATGTCTCAGGGCTGTACCTTTGTATTAAGTTGTTTGTTAAATTGGTACTATGTTGATGACCCAAGGTCTTGAAATAGATTCGAGAGAGAATATAGCCATCGAGCTACATCAGTTTTGATTGGCTAAGAGCAGTTCTCATTGTCTCTGATTGGTCGAAATAACAATAGAGTATTGTAGCCTATACAATTAGGATTCAAATGACGTATTTTGATTGGATAGTTGTCAGTAAGAAATCTTGAGTCAATGGCAAATGATAGATCGCGGTTCAAAAATTTGTTTACAACTCGCGATTTTTAATGATGGCCTAAATCTATTGCAGTCCAAGAAGAGGTGATGTGAGTTATTCAAGTTCTATCTTGAAGAACTTTATTATGTAATTTGACAGAAATGACCAGATAAAGCATTAGACTCTCATGGGAAGAGAAATCGTGATCGAAGGGGAAGGGTGATGGCCTAAGCAAAGCCATGTGAAAAGGACGTTCCCGTCTTGGTAGAAGATGTCGCAGTAACAAGCAGTTACATTAGAGGAAGGAGCAAAGAAGGATTTCTATGGCTGATGTGATGACTAATGATGTGTTGCAACAATTTTTTCTTTAAAAAATTACACTCCAAAATCGAAGAAAGCCCAATAGATACAGTAGAGAATTTTTCTCATATATGGCCTAAATTTGACATTGTGAACGAGAAGTGCCCATGGTCATGATAGAGCGAGAACAGGAGAAATTAAGTATGAAAACCCATTAGATTTTGGTTTTAAATGAAAGGTACTAACATTTGCTCTTTATCAAAATTTCAAATGAATATTTAGAAGCTCTTAGCACAAAAAAGTGAGGATAATTCCTTGTGAAAGTTGCACAACGATGTCTTGATTTCTTGCTTGATTCTGTCATTGTAACTTTGAGTAAGTGTAGGTATCCTTCAAGTTGTGATACTGCCGTTATTTTTTAGATTTTTGCGATCTTCAACTATTGATCTATGACTTTGTGTATGTCATTTTGCTGAATTTTAACTCGAAATCTCTGAAAAATCAACTTTTTAGCAGTGCAGTGGAAAAAACCTTCATTGCACGAACTCCTCTCAGGATACGGTGACAGCTTTTGATCAATAGGCTTCGGGATTCGAAGCAAGCAAACACGGTATTGTTCTCAGAGCGTATGAGTTAAGTTCTTACATACAAGATGCTATGTAAATCTACCTTTTGCCTGGTGAAATTCATTTAGGATACACATTTCATTTCTCACCTGTTAACTCTACTCTTGATATTGGAAGCTGTACCAAACTCATCAGCCAACATTTTAGCCACTCTTGATACCTGATCTTTAGGAGGGATGATCAGGGATATCATGCTTGTTCCATTTCTATAAAAAAAGAAAATTGATTTGGGTGTATGAAACAGAAGGTGATCCTCACTCTAGGGGCTTTATTTTAAACATAAGACACAAATTTACAAAACATGTTATACATATATTACTCTACTTACAAAACTACTCTAAAATACGACAAGAACAATACCCTGGGGAGCAAACATCCTAGGAACGAAAGATTACAATTGGAATTTGCCTCACATTAGACTGAAGGTTAGATCCAGAATAGCACAAATGCAAAGAACGCTTTCAAAGTATTCTTTTGTGAATATTTTCCTGACGTCAAATGTGAGAGAGATTTTAAGTATAATTGGGTTGTCAAGGCTCATGAAAGGATGTAGAAAGACATTAGTCAAGTTGACCAGTTTTATAGATGAATTCTAATGTTAACTGTTCATAAAATAGATAACGAAATGCAAAATAAATAAAGACATTTTTAAACATTCTTTCCGACATTTTTAGACAAGAGACGCTACCTTTGGGTTTATGAAAAGGGAGTACTATATACAAGCATTAATTTTATTGCTGAATGGTCTTTGAAAAATATTCACAAACAAAAAAGAGTTTGCTAATCAGATCCTAACTAAATGTGCAAATCCTCTGGCATTGGTAACTTCATTTGCAATTTTTGCAAAGATTGCAAATCAAAACAAGCTTTGCGAAATTAAGCTTTGCGAAATTAAGGCTTGGAATCATTGGTTTTAATATTGCACTGCACATACCATTGTTCTGTTTGGAAAACAAACAAAATTGAAGTGAAAGACAAATTCTGAACTCACCCTCTGGCCCTCTGTAAACTTTTTATGAGTTTCTTGACTTTCCATATTTCTACATTTCTATCCGCAACTTCTTCATTTGAAGACATCTGTTGAGAATTTCCATTTTTAATGAATTCACAAAAAGTCACAACCTCAAAACTGGTTGAAGCATTGAAATCCTCATTTTTATGTGCATGAATTATCATGTAGTTTCTAACATTGCCGAAGATATGTTTCTTTACACATAAAACATCAGGCAAGAAGAAAACGTGTTCTATTACATTCAAAACATAAAACGGTTGGTTAATGTTATTCAACAATAGGGGTTCAAGGACATATTTTCCATAATATCTTTTAATTTTGCTTTTGAAAGTTTCTTAGCTCTTTCCCAACTGAGCACTAGAGTCAGTGGCGGACTGGCCCCTCTCAAAATCTGGCAAAAAGGGCCCCTTTTCGCTGAAAAAGGGCCCCTTCTGCAAAAAAGAGAAATTTTTCTCGTTGATGTCCCCTTTCGAATAATGGACATCTCACTATATATTGAGATCGCTCCTTGTTAGTAAACTAGGTAAATGAAGCATGTGCTTTTAAGGCTTCTGTCAAAATATCGACGCCACGAGAGGACCTATGACAACCAATACTTGCCGTACAAAGTCTTATGACATTGTCGGTCACTCAAGTGAGTCAATAGCGACAACAGATTTGATCAGGGCTAGCAATGCGAATTTAGCTCCAATCAATTCGCAATAAGTTTTAAACAAATCCTGGAAAGTTAACTTGAACATAGATACCTTGCTGGTTGATTTTTGTGCTTCCAAAGTTTAAGTGTGCCTTCACCCCCAAAACAGAGCTTTGCCGCTTTGGCCTAAGCAAATTCTTGAAGAACAGCGAATAAATCAATACTAGCCATGATAAAATTTGAACAATAATAAGATCATATTATATAGTATTTTCTAGAGTTCACCTATAATGCATTTCTTAGTTTTTCTTTATTTTTCATTCTTAATTTCAATGTGCTTCAGGAATTTGCTTAGGCCAAAACGCCAAAGCTGTGGTTTGGAGGTGAAGTCAAATTTGAACTTATTTGAATTTGAAAGAATAATATTTCAACTTTGGAAGCACCAATATCAATAAACGTGGTGCCTATGTTCAAGGTAACTTTTCAGGATTAACTTAAAAGTTATTGCGAATTGATTGGAGCTAAATTGGCATCGCTAGCCCTAATGAAATCTGTTACCTTTTATTTGGGACACCCTGTATACCGCGTGGGCCAAAAAAAACTATCCACTTTAGACAGACCACGATAAATCGTTCACTGTACGGATTTTGAAGATTTATGACTTAATTTTAGCTAAAATTCATAATTAGATTCAAGGATTTTTGTAAAATTGTTAGTCTTCTTTTTCTTGAGCTGTAATCGAGTTTCTTAAAATTTTCGGTCTCGAAAACACTGAAAACGATAACAAAACATCGATCAATTTTTCAAAAGACTCGACATGAATGGACAGAGAGAAAATTTTTCGTGGTGATTTGGGGATTTAAAAATCGATTAGTAATAATGTGCAGCACGAGCCTTAGTTCAACGTTGGGAAAATGTAGCAGTATATTCTTTTAATGAATAAAGTGATGTGGGATGCTAATTTATAAAAANTGTAACAAGAACCTCTCTTTCAGAACAAGGCCGGATTTAGGCGGGAGGAGTGAGGGGCGAGGGGCGGAGGCGGGAAATGGATCGGATTGGATTGGGGTTCTGGAATGAATCCCAGGGAGGCGTACCCTGGCTACCAGACTCTCAAAAATATCTCATTTTTTTAGAGTCTGGTACCCAGGGTAAGGAAGGCGGCACCCTGGTTTAGAAACCGTTTGCACTAGCCCAGTCCACAAGTTGCTCGAAATTTCTCGAAAATGTGCTAAAAATTCTTTTAAGTTCCCCTTTTTCTCAACTCTGCAACAGGCAATGTTTTTGCTCCACTTCCAAACCAGTTAAAAGAAGCTTAATGAATTTCAGGATTTGATACCACAAAGTTTATCAAATATTTTCAGTCATTGGGCAAAGTAATGATAGATTTTATATCATCAAGGAAGGGGGTAGTCACCCCATAGTTAGTGATCATTGCGCAAACTCCATCAGACTACACATCATGCTTAAATCTAGGACAACTCCAAGTGTTGGTTATTGCAAATATTTTTACCAACAGAGTGTTTGTTGTATTTGATAGACAGTCATAGACAGTCAGATTTGACAGACATTTGGTTTTTTGCCGTTTTGCTCCCAGACAGGGGTACTTAAATGGGAAAAATGCTCCCAGACAGGGTAAGAATCACAAAACCTCAGAGGCACACACCCGTACAATACGAACCCCCAGGGGGTACTCCCCAACTTTCAGTACGGGGGGGTTCGTGCCAATATTTGGGGTCCAAAATCTTAAATTAAATAAACATTTGGGGTCTGTGAACAACAACATAAACATAATTCAATATTTGGGGTCCATGAATCTGAAAAAGGGAGACTCGTGAAATTTGGCGCAATTCATTAAAGTGACAGATTCAATCATTCGTATGCCCCGTACTTTAGTGTTCATCCGTTAATATATAATGCAATAAATAATCACATTTGGGGTCTCCATGACCCAGAATAAAAATAAATAGCAATATTTGGGGTCTCCAAAGCATTAGACTCAATATTTAGGGGTCAGTAAAGAAATACTGGCATGGACCCCCCGTAATGAAAGTTTGGGAGTACCCCCCCCTGGGTACGAACCGTCTCTTGTCACATACGTTTAGTCCTTGGAGAGTTTTCCCCATTGAGTAACACAAGTTCAAGCTTGTTTATTTTAAACAGTGTCTTAATAAGTTAAGTGTTGATCATCGCTTGGTCATAACATCAGGGCATATGGCTTCAACAAATAATCCTGCGAGTTTTTTAACAGTTTTCAAAGACCGTTTGTGAAAAAACTTGAACTTTTCATTTGGGGGTGTACTGCTGCTAAAGTTTAGGAAACATAAGTTGCTACTTTCGATCGAGATACACACGATAATTAGCATTGTTTGCAGAAATAAATGAAATTAAAACTACGAAAAAAATGCATTTGTCTGTTGAGTTGAGATCCAAAGCAATGCAGTCACGAGAAAAGCTTGAGAATTTGTTTAACCCTATCTCACCTGGGGGGGGGGGGTGGATTCCACCCCCAAAACAAGTTTTTGTTTCCTGCTTCTAACATATAAAACGCAGCATCCCAAGATTGCGCAAGTTTAACTTTATAACTATACTGTATCGAATTATGAAAATTTAAAGATTCTAAACATAGCACCGTAACCATGGCAACCAATTTTCTACTGAGTGGTCGACAAAAATGGAATACCTATTTTGAAATTGTTACAAATATTAATCTCAAATATGGTACATATTATGCCTATACATGTATTTAATGATATCCATCTCAATTGGAAACAAAAAATTACTATTTAATCCCTTATTTTATTGTTTTAATCATAATAACCATTATCATCATAATCATAACTTGATATCTTTTTATTGTCATAGCAACAAGAACAATAGCCTTAATTTAGTTTTATCACGTGATTTTGATTGTTTGCATCAAAGTCTATTTAATAACTAAGTTACAAGATCCTAGCTACTGTAACAGCAGAGAAAAAGAGGGGGGGTGGAATCAACCCCCCCCCACAGGCATTGACCGCTTCAAAAGTCCCAGGTGAGATAGGGTTAAACAGGAAGCGCCCAGCCAGGCTCTTCAGTAAGTTGAACGCAATTGGCTGCTGGAAAACAGTTTCAGCACTTGTGGTTTTGGGTTTTGAGATCATTGATCATAGATAAACCGCGCATTGTTAGAGAAATTATCTCAACTTACTCCCCAGACACCTTTCGTCTATTTGACTTGCCATCTCAATTGCAACATTTGCCATGAACACTGTGTAGCTAAAGAAGCTCTCAGAATCTCAGAATCTACGGAATACAGCTAGAGAGTCTGTTCAAAGTTTTGACATTAAATTCGTCTAACTTGGAGCAGTCCAGATTTATTTAAATTTTGCTGCAGAATCGGTTCGAAGTTCGAAGTTCCAACACAAACAAGTAAAGCTCGGACGTCTCAGGAGAGTNATCTCAATTGCAACATTTGCCATGAACACTGTGTAGCTAAAGAAGCTCTCAGAATCTCAGAATCTACGGAATACAGCTAGAGAGTCTGTTCAAAGTTTTGACATTAAATTCGTCTAACTTGGAGCAGTCCAGATTTATTTAAATTTTGCTGCAGAATCGGTTCGAAGTTCGAAGTTCCAACACAAACAAGTAAAGCTCGGACGTCTCAGGAGAGTCAAGGTTTAGAAAAAAAACAGCATGAATCACACGAACTACACATTTCTCGAAACAACATTGGGTTCCAGCAGCACCACTGCAGCTCCACATCCTGCATATCACAATGAAGAAATTTACCCTCCTGGCTTAAACTGGTTCTTAAACTCATTAATGGTTGTTGTGTCGCTGATAGGCCTAGCTGGAAATATTTTGGTATGCTATTTCTTTGTCAAGAAAAAAATCCAGTCAACGTCATTCAACATATTACTTCTCAATTTATCAATTGCTGATCTTTTAGCAGACGTTTTCGCCTACCCTACGATCTTCGTTGATTTGAAGATGCTGCGGGGATTTTCGCAGTCGACAGCAAATATATTATGTGCGTTTACAATTGGCATAACCCCATTTGGAATAGTGACATCTGTATCAGTGTTAACTCTTACATATATTTCACTGAATCGATTCGTCTTTGTTAGATTTCCATTAAAAACTGCTTGGTTAAAATCCCGCAAAGTGACAGGCTACACCTTGCTGATAATATGGGTTGCCAGCATTGCTTACGTCATTCCAAACATTTTCGCTTTCCGTTTCGATGCACAGTATGCTGTTTGTTACAGAGAGTGGCCAGAGATGATTAACAGTACATTGTGGAGCCTGAGTGGGACAGTTTTAGGGCTAATTATCCCTATCGCAATAATGCTACTTACTTTCTTCTCCACTCTTCGCAAGTTCAAAACAATGACGGGGCGTCTTCGCAGCATGAAGCGATGAAGAAGAAGAGAAGAGCAGTGAGGCTGCTTGGTTTTCTCATGCTTGCATTTTTCATATGCTGGGGTCCCTCTTCTATCTATCTACTGCTCTCAGTTACATTTGAGTCCATCTGGCCTTCGGGTATCGAGGGAGAGTACGTCAGAATGAGGGTTATACGTGTCCTGTTTCTTACCGCCCTGACAAATTCTTTGGCAGATCCTGTCCTATATGGCTATCTCAACCTTGAATTTCAAAAGTGCTTCAAAGAAGTTTTCACAAGCATGAAAATAAAGCTCGGATTTGAAAGCGTTTCAGCTCAAAATAATACAGCATCAACGCTACAATTTGAAGACAGTGTATCTAAAATAACTGGATCCCAGCCACCTAACAAATTATGAGGTAGAAATAAATATTCGCTTGGGTAGGATTGACTCGGAGAGGGGCAGGGTTGGACAATAAACTTTTTGGCTATTCTACAAAAGAGTCTGGATCGAACGATAATTTCATACATTTGCATAATTTCATACACGTGAACAACGATGATTGGATCGAAGCTCTATCGCAACTCAATAGAACATTCTCCATAAAAATGTATGACAATATCGCTCGATCCAGACTCTTTTGTAGAATAGCTAAAAGGTCTATTGCTGCTTTTTTCATTGTCTCATGATTATCCATGGGTCGACCAATCTCGTCCCCAGAGTGAGTTTGTTGCTCTACCTCTACTCTGGGATACAAGTGGCCGTTCTGCAATCTGATTGGTTATTCGAAAACAATAGCAGAATTCTAATTATTACTCAAAAACTGACTAATTATTCAAATAATAGCAACATAATTTAGTCACTAGGCAACGATCATTGCAATGAGACTGTTTTGTTTTAAATCGAGGCTATATAATTAGTGTTACCTGGCCAACCATAAATCCATAAGGGCTGCTAATCTGTCCATTTTTTTGACAGATTTGTGCAAAGTGTGCCAGGGTGTTCACTCGGCTTCGTGATCAACGTATGACGTAAGAACACCCTGGGAACGAGGTTGTGGGTCGACATATCTAGCCCCAACCTTTTCTATTTATGCTATCAATTCAATACTAAGAACAACNGGGATACAAGTGGCCGTTCTGCAATCTGATTGGTTATTCGAAAACAATAGCAGAATTCTAATTATTACTCAAAAACTGACTAATTATTCAAATAATAGCAACATAATTTAGTCACTAGGCAACGATCATTGCAATGAGACTGTTTTGTTTTAAATCGAGGCTATATAATTAGTGTTACCTGGCCAACCATAAATCCATAAGGGCTGCTAATCTGTCCATTTTTTTGACAGATTTGTGCAAAGTGTGCCAGGGTGTTCACTCGGCTTCGTGATCAACGTATGACGTAAGAACACCCTGGGAACGAGGTTGTGGGTCGACATATCTAGCCCCAACCTTTTCTATTTATGCTATCAATTCAATACTAAGAACAACGCTAGGATAAGGCAACGCTTACATGAAACCCTTAGTGAGATTTAGCCGTAGTGAGAATTCATCACAGTTTGTGGTTATAGCTTCTGTTCCGTTTACCAGGGGCGGGTAAGTACTGTAAAATTTTTGACCCCATGTTTGTCCAAAGGTATTGTGAAAAGGACCGGTTTGTTTTATCACAGAGTACGACGTTGCTGCCCAAAACAATCACTTTTGGGACAAAGGTGAATTTTGACAAATCTAATCTTACGTTCTTCCAAAATGCATTCTATTGCTGTCGTACCTCACCAACATTCTAAAGTTTAACTTTCACTGGTTCTACCTTTGTCCAGGAAATTTACATAAAAAAGACCACACAATCAAATTTCAGCAAAGCGGCTCTTCTTTTGTCCGACAAATTTACGCAAAAATGACTTGAAAAGACCAGTACCAAGACTACCAGTTTTGGGACACCTCTGCTTTAACAGATATAACTACAAACTGCTTTCGAATGTCTGATTAAGCTTTTGACTAAAACTACCGGGTTTTTGAACAAACATCGTCACTGATTACTTAATTCAAACTTTTCTGCCGAACTGAAGAAAAACGAAAAGGAAATTTATCATAAATACAAGACCGGTTTTTGGGACAAATGAGATTCAATTTTTTTAGCAAACTACCGGTTATCGGACAGAGGTAGGACATCGTCCCCAGTGTAACATGCCCGCCCTTGGTTTACATGACACAGCCGTAGTGAATTCCATTCAGGTCTGCAATTCTCCACGGTTTTTTCACCGTGGTAAAATCTTGCCATGGTAAATTTTGATCATGTGACCGAAGTTGCCATGG
Source organism: Aurelia aurita (assembly GCA_004194415.1). Taxonomy (NCBI): domain Eukaryota; kingdom Metazoa; phylum Cnidaria; class Scyphozoa; order Semaeostomeae; family Ulmaridae; genus Aurelia; species Aurelia aurita. Next base: position 64,023 of record REGM01000066.1, read on the forward strand.
TTACATTTCAACTTTGGCACTTTTGCAATTCACCACACCCTCTACGAAAACAAAAAAAACCAATTTCCCCCTGTGAAAAGTTTTGCTGTGGATAAATCTCACTACGGGTTTCATGCAAACGCTGTCATGCCTAAGTGTAACAGACTACTACAGTAGACTGTTGTTTGAATTTGGTAGAATAAACTTGTAATTTTACTGGCATGACTATTCAAACATGTAAACTTTAGTATAGCTCTGGTTCGTGGGTGATCGCAAGTATGATATATTCTCATGTGCCAGCTTGGACATAAGGAATGGCGCATAGAGAATATTGTGCTTAGAAGGGAGATTAAGTTAGGAACAGAATATAGCGTGATACACATGAATACAACCATACTCGAGGAGAATATGAATCTAACTTGTTACTTGATGCTGCAAAAAAGACCTTGCAAAAAAGGCTTTCCTTACGCGGGGCTCTCGAGATATGGAATGCTACACCTGCCGAAATTCGTGAGTAACCTATACAGGATCGTTTTTAAAAACAACTTAAAACGCATCTAAAGAGCTAGACTCTCTAACACAACTCCCTGGAAGAACAGCAATTGTTAAATTTTATAGGGCTGTAGGTTTTTATTCTTGAGATTTTATTATTGTAAGTAGTTGTTGTATGTCTTAATTTGCTGAAGGGTTAATTTGTGTATAAGTAATCTTAAACGAAATGAATATCTATATTGCGGCTATAATTCTTTCTACTAGGGTCCTGGGACTAGTCTTTGATTACATCGATATCACAGCAAGTTTGAGCTTTGAAATGAATATCTCCGCATTTAAGGCCCCGCTGTTGACAAATAAGGCATCAAAGATTCATTCATTTCATTTCATCAAAATTCAAGCTTTTAATTACTACATTGATTATCTACAGCAGATGTAAAACTAACATATGTAATATATGATACAATATAAAGACTACTGAGCTAAAAGTAATAAGATTGTTGCTTAGGATACCTAGAAAGAACTCTGTAGAGCTTTCTAGCCAGGTACCCCTTGTCTGTCAAGCTAACATACGGTAATGATTCAATGATCAAAAAAGTTAATTTTTTTATTCAACCCTAAGAGTAGTAATAAAAAAAATAAAAAATAAGGGGGAAATAAGGAGAAAGAAAAAAAATATATAGGAAGAGGAAGAATAAAAAGAAAATAAGAAAATAAAGGGGAAAAAACCGTTACTGCTATATTGATTGAAGAGTTTGATTGATACCTACTTGTCTATTTGGGTTGAATGGGGGTAAGAACGGATAAGAAATCAATTGTAACTATTTAATAGCCAAATCCTGTATTGCTTGACGAAATTTTTTTTACTTTTTAGGTTTCGGATATCTCTTGGAGTTTCATTCCATATCTTTACTCCATAATTTGTAATAAAATTCTGTTTGTAGTTGGTTCTAACTAAGGGCTGAGAAAAATAGCCACTGGTTGCTTGTCTCGTTTGAATATTATGTCTTGAACTTACTGCTTGGAATAGGTTCTGAAAA
>REGM01000066.1:81256-125657 GCA_004194415.1 Aurelia aurita
TCACAGGTATAACCAAACCTTAGAAACTTTTAATGAAATTTAATTGCCAATTATAGTTTCAATACTTCATTGTTCTAGATTTGATCACGTGACCACAATAGCACCATATTTGGAGAGTGGTCGACAAAAAGCATAAAACGCCCAGATTTTGTGTTTCTTGTCTGATTGACTTGGAACATGAATCATTCGATCGACCATAATGAGAGCTTTCATTTGATATACAATTTTTCCATATCTGCTAACATAAGCAAAATTTAATACCTATGACGTCATTTACATTTATGACGTCATTTTTAGGATGGATAAGTATATGAATTGAAAATTTTGCAGCAAATTAGCATTATCTTGCTTGTTTAATGCATTTTGAGTCAATATGGATTTAAAATAGGAAGAATACTATCAAAAAACGGAAGTGAGAATCTGTCCGGAGAACAAAGCGTTAATTAAATGCCAATTGTTCTAAAAAGATACTTAAAATTGCTTGAAAGTATGTGCTTTGAATCTACATGGTCTTTACCACCATTTAAGACCATTTGAATTAAAATCGGTCATGTAATTAATTAGATAGAATTTTTCTTGTGAAGAAGCCATAAATTTGCCAATCTTCCTTTGTTTTTTGGTCGCCTAGCAACGAACCACGTGACTAATTGATTGTCATTGTTATATTTGAAAAGCTTATTGTTCAAAGAACAATTGAGGTAGGTCTCATTGTTATATCCTTCGTAGTTTCAGAGAAAAAGAGTGGGGGGTGAAAAACGCCCCCCATGCCAACTAATCAACAAAATACCCCATGTGAAATAGGGCCCATGCCGTACCCAATCAAATTGCGCAAACAATCATGATTTCATTCAAATTCAGCCAGCTGGATCTAAATGCTTTGAATTGAAACAATGTTAAAATCTTAAACAATACAATCATGATTGTTTTGATTGCCAAAGGAACGCAAGGCCGGTCAAACATAAAACCCTGAATACGTGTCTATACAGTAAGATAATCAACGAGCCAGACTGGTATGTCCCCAGTGAGTAGGAGTTTCGATTATTAAAAATCAACAAAAATTTGATTTCGCTCATAATATTCAACACATATTTTTGTTCAGTTATAACAAGGGATTAACTTATATAGAACAATAATACAAATATACTCTTGCAGGCAAAATATTTTGAAAGATTAGCTTGAAAACCATATTTCTATGGCGTAGGTGTTCTAAAATATCGTAGATCTTTCCCAGGGGTCTTAATTTTACAGTTCCAACTTGACTTTGGATTTGTAGAGGATCGCCAGATAACTTTCTAGCATGCCGTAAAAGCACTATTTAGCCCCCTCTCTGTTAAGTCCTTTATCTAATAAGCCCCTCCATTCAGAGTAAAAATCTAAAATAAGAGTCTCTCCCACTTGTATCAAATTACCCTGGGTACCAGAGCCGAAGAGTCGAAAAGAAAAATAAATAAAAATAAAAAAAAAAATAAGAGAGAAAGAAGGAAAGAAAGAACTTTCTCTCCTTCACTCTCTCTTATTTTTTTTTCTTTTCGGTTTTTACTTATTTTTGTATTTATTTTTCTTTTTCGGCTCTGGTACCCAGGGTAGTATTAAATATACCTAGGTACTCAACGTTCCGTTTATTTCAGTAAAACAATGTAAATGTCTATTTTTATATGGTTTGTGTTCTATAATGCATTAAGTTTATGGACATGTTTTTTAGTGGCAGAAAATCCGCCGTTTTGAAAGTTGAAAAATCACAAATAGAGCACCAGAGGAGCAAAACGTAACTCAGATGTGTATTGTGGCACATTGAGCCATATAAAACTAGGCAGGAATACGATGTTGGAGTACTCTGTGAGATTTGAGTCATTTTCGGACCTTGCTCATAACATGCTCTTGCTCGGATATGGAAAAGCATGACCTACTTCAATACTTAGTATAATACTTTGGTTAATTCTGAAACCTTGAAGAACAGTTTCCAACAAGAAATGAGCAGTCTATGAGCATTATAGTGACCAAAAATGGAAAAGAAAATTCTGGGATAAACTCGGATAGTACCAACTTTCACGGCATGCATGTCAGCATTCGCAACATTTTAGCCGGTAATACGATGCCACTAAAGAATTTCAGGTGATGAGGGGCAGGAACATAAATGAGATCAGATAGGCAAGAAATCTGTTAAATTATATCTTCTAAACTCTAATTAACTTTTTTCAACTCACTTGTAACTAATGATGATGTACTACTCAATAAGTTTTGATCACATTCAAATTCAGTGAAGATATCCTGTACGCTACTGTCCGGTCTGAAAGAATCAACACTGTCCGCACGAACAGACTCTTTTGACTGCGCGGGTGGTAGCTTTTGAATGTATAAAGCTGCTTCTCCGTATATGTGGATGCTGACCAGCAATTTCAGTGCACATAAACTAAAATCGAGCAAAGTTAATAACATGAGTAGCAAGGATGGATCAATACCGTCTCTAGCCATAAAGAGCATAGGACTCAAATATTTTAAAAAGGTGATGCAACTACCGGGTGTCCCAAAAAAAGTTCTGACGTTTGACTAAACACAGAGAAAAAATTACTGAACCTGGAATTTCTATTCATTCAAGTTACATGCTAGGCATTTCAACTTACGCTAAGATACCGCTGTATTGAGAGGCTAAGATACCTCTGTATTGAGATCTTCAAAACTGTTAACCAGCTAAATCCTGAATTCATGCAAAACATTTTTGAAACAAGAACCTCCAATCGACCTTCACGTAGTCCTAATGATTTGCAGCACTATAGGCCCAACAAAACAACGTTCGGTTCAAATAGTCTCAGGTCTCTTGGACCGCAGATCTGGAATCGTTTGCCAGATGACATAAAATCAGCAGAAAATCTAGTCCAATTCAAAAGACTAATTAAGAGCTGGGATGGGGCCACCTGCAGATGCAATGTATGCCTTCGTAATTAATTCTTTATATAATGTATTTAAAATTTTCTATAAACATTCCGTTAATTCGTATTTTTTTCCTGTAAATAATCGAATTAGACTAGTTGCATTTGTAGCTAAAAGTAATTTTGATTTAAAATAAAAGGCACACACAATTACGGTTTGGCATATCGTGGGAAGAAATTAGATATCTGAAAATGGAGTTATGAGCTATAACATTCCATGTTCATGTTGAAGGCCAAACCAGAGACGTCTGTAGGCCTTCCTGCATTATCGCCGTGAAGGGGGAATCCCCGGATGAGCAGCACTAAAATTGGGTCGAAAATTCGTTTATCTTGGCGACCAGCAAGAGTTCTGTTAACTGAGCATATTCAAAGTAAGGTTTGAAGAATTGAATCAAAGCTGTTTGCTGCTGCTATTATTGAATTATGCCAACTGGAAACTTCATTTGTAGGGATGAATTTGTCTTTAATGTTTCACAGAGCAGAACAAACTGTCTTTTCTTGAAGCAAAAATAGTTTTATTTTTTGTTAACCTGTGATATTTATTACGCAATAGTGCACTTTCCCGTGTTTCTTTATTAGAAACGCTTTCAGCCTAGTTTACATCTGGTCAAGGATTTTGTGTACTCTCGTCGTCAGAAATATGACAATAGAAATGAACCTTACACTGGCAGCGTACAGCTTACAGAATTGGAATTTGTTCCCCGGAGACTTATTAGATTTGGTTCTTCAGATCTTACCTTGAATATGCTCAATGAGCTGAATTCTTGCTCGTCGTCAAGGTAAACGAATTTTCGACCCAATTTTAGCGCTTCTCATCTGGGAAGTCCCCCTCCACCGCGATGATGCAGGAAGGCGTACAAGACTCTCTGGTTTGGCCTTCAACATGAACATGAAATGTTATAGCTCATAACTCCATTTTCAGATAGCTAATTTCTTCCCACGATATGCCAAACTGTAAGTTGAAATTCCTAGCATCTAACTAGAATAAATAGAAATTGCCAGATTCAGCACTTTTTCCCTGTGTTTAGTCAAACGTCGGAACTTTTTTTTGGGACACCCGGTAGTTATTATATACTTCTTTTTTTGAATTCCTTTGAAAAAGTGGAAAAACCCGCTAATTTCGAACATAATCAAGATATAAAAAATGCGCATGTAGAATGATAGCAAAGTACCTAAAGTTCCTTATTCAATCTAAAAAAAGATGTAACAACTATGCACATCAATGTCTCTTTAAGGTTTGAGTCATATGCTGCCATAAATTGTCCACCAGATATCATAGATAACGAGATTAAATGTTTGAGATCATTTCAGGTAAGGAGTTCGAAAGAGAGGGGTGGGGGAGGGGGTAAGGTTGCGAAATGGAAACTCTAGAAGCTTTTCTGAAATGGAAACTCTAGAAGCTAGAAGCTTCCATTTTCAAATCTTGAAATAGACTAACTCATTTCTTTTTGTTTTAAATCTGAAGACTGCTGCTTCATGGCTTGTGTACTTCAAAGTTACAAATCATATTATGCAGGCTGGCAAGGATTGAATCTCTTGAGGATCTATGTGACCAGTAATCTACATTTGGTTTAGATCTTTGGTACATTACTTCAAAACCATAAATTTCAAAAGAAGCATGATTCATACCTGAGATTGGAGATGGCCTCAACTATATTGAAATTTAAAGCTGAACAGATGAAACTTACCACAAAAAGATAATAATGCCAAGTAGAGCTCCGTGCCATCCCACTAACTTGACCGATTGGAAGAACACTCGAATTATCTAAAAAAACAAACAGCAATAATGAATATATTTAATGAAATTATAAAGAAATAAAGAATACTTCATATGACGAAAATTTCTTGTCAGTCATTTGCAAAGAAAATATTGCAAAGAACATGTTTCTCAAAATCAGAACCCAGCACTGCCAAGGAATGGTATACCTGCTAAGCCAAAAAAAGTGCTCACTTTTGACAGACCACAATAGATTAGATACAGTGTGCAAGGCAGGCCACAATACAGTGCACACTACAATACAATACAGGCCACAATACACTACACACTGGACGGATTTAAGATTAAGGATTTTCCCATTTGCCAAAATCCTAAATTGTAGTTGGTGATTTTATTCGAGTTTTTTGCAAGCCACTTTTCATATACCCTGGGTACCAGAGCCGAAGAATAAATGTTTTTCTAGGTAATAGTTATTGGTTATTCCGGGAGCAAAACGACGAAATTACGGCATGAAGAACAGTATCTTGAGCAATAGTATTTACAAAAAATGGCATTTTTAGCCAGAAACCTCTAACTTGCAAATTCATATGAAATCCCGAGTCCTGCACGACATAGGAGATACACCAAGGACATAAGAAACAAATTCAAGTCTTACTGCGGCATGAAAGTTCAATTTGATAACCATTTCTTGTGATTTCGGAGTATGCTTCAAATCTAGGTAGCTTCTAGAAGCACAAATTCCCACAAATTCAAAACCATTTCAAGACTTTTCAACATGTCTGCAGCTAATTTGGCCCTTGCCACTAATGCATATGAAGACAATTTCGTGATCGGTAACATAATCAATTTTTGATTATTTTTCAAAAGGTGCAAGTATGTTTTTACTCACCCGGTACAGAGCCAGCAATCATATCAACAAAGAGAAGTGGAAGCAGGGCAGCATCATGATACAGGATCATATATTATGCACCGATTCTAACCAAAACATATTTTACTAAATGGCTTATGCAGTCCTAGACATCTGGGTCATCTTCCTGGAAACTTTGCCTAATTTTCATCTTCAAACCAATGACTGCAAGAGTCACCGTCCTCCAGGTTGAAAAAAGCATTTAACAATGTTTTTCTTACCTATTCAAGCCCCCTAGGAGACAAATAAAGTAATTTTAGAATTCTAAAGCTGAAAACTGTTGTTTTTCCAGCTGTTAAAAACAGCTTTCAGGTAAAATTTCCTTTGACTTTAGAATGGTATGACAAATTTTAGTAAATTAAATTTGTATATCTAAGTTATCTTTTCTGATGTAGAAAAATCTGTCATGCACAGAAATTTGTGTCTAATTCATGATCGTTTATTGAAGCAAACGCGGATACCTTTCTGGGTGATCCGTTACATCTACTCACCAAACAGGCCATTGGTAATGCACTAAAACCCATCTTGCGTGAAACTTGATCCGTGTGTCCTGTGAATACCTATCGTAGAAACGAGCACGGAAAATGATCAGCAAACATGTCTATCTCGAGATAAATTAATGCACACAATAAACTGCATCTATCAGAATAGCATAAGTGATTCATATGACTCCTGAATAAACACTATACATGTTTTTCTATCAGCTTTGTCAACTTAAATTAAAGGTGACCTGAGACGAAAATTTTATTTGCAAAAGCCAATAGCCTGGTTGAACAACGAAGAACGCACTTTCAATTGTTGTTCTTTATTTATTTTCATTCGATATTCACATAGTAAACAATATATACAATATATACAAAGTTAACTAATCCAAATCGAATGAAATTAAAATGTGTACAAAATTTACTGTTCAATAAAATTAAAACTATTGCAGGTATCACATTTCCATTCTGGACTATTCTATTGCTTTATCATAAGTTTGTCTATGTTTTGTTTTGGAATTCTTCCTCACTTTATGATTGGAGCTGATGACGTCATAAAAAAGCCCGCAAAACCAAAGCTTTAGCACAGGACTTTTTTTATGAGATATATGACATTTCTCGGCAATTTTTGTCGCACTAACATACTTCAGCAGCAGGTTTAATCGCAAAAATATTCAATGTCGCCAATTTTTCTACTCTCTGCCTAAGTTTTCCTTATAAATATGCAAACAAAATGACATCATCACTTCAAGACACAAAACAGTGAATATCTCTGATATGAAATAAAATATTACAAAACTTTAAACGGCATCACTAATAAACTAGTTTGTCGTTTCCTTTTGCAAATAAAAATTTTCGTTTCTGGCCCCCTGAGTAACTTTGTTCCACGCTCCATTGAAGACGGAAAGCTGGTGTTAAGACATTATCTTCTCTAGAAATTTATTAATTACCACCAGGAAATCATATGGTCTATTGAAGTCCTGTAAAAGATATGATATTACCCCTATTCTTGACGATCGAAATAGATATCAACCAACATTGTTTGCTTTGATGTTTTTGCAATAAGCTCATTTAAAAATATTTTTAGATTTCAGAAACAGCATGCCGCATTCTTTGATAAAAAATTTTCATCGAAATTTGTCACCACTGACACCATAGCTTAATGGAAACACATGGCATGTGCCTAATTCGAAAGAGACAGCTGGGGGCAAGATCTTTCGCCAAAAATTCTAAATTTTGAAAGCCTTTCAGCAACGAAAACCAGACAAAGGTCAGTCGATTATCGATGGGCAAAAGCAAAAGGTCCAATTAAGCGTTTGCGAGGAAGTCGGAAATGGTCATGCATTCTTTTGAGAATGAGAACACAAGTATATTCATTTGCAACAAACTTTTAAAAACTATATAAAAACCCAGCAAATTCCAATTAAATCTTACACTACACCATAAGGAAGCAAAAGCTCAGTAAAACAATGAAATGAAAAATTCTGTGAAAGTGAAACCCGTGGAAAAAGATGAAAGAGAAGCAAAATTAATGTGATAAAAAACTGTCCTATTTCCTAATCTTGAATGAAAATTAGCTAAATCAGAATGATCCGGTTAGTGTCCAGCAATGGTCCTATTACTTATTGTGACTCTTACACAAACAAGCAGAGCTCTCATTATGGCAAAGAAAAGCAAGTTCTTATCTAATTTATCACTTTGGAAGACTTGTTGTCTCATTGTGCAGTATATCGCTTTTCTTGTAAATCTTCTTCGCTTACATGGGCAACTAACAATGCAATGGTCCTAAGTTAGCGACATTCCTAAACGATTTTTCTCCAATTTCCCACTGGAGTGGCTTGGAGACTCCTTAATATTGCATGGCCTTCATCTGGCTTTAAATTTGTAAGACTTTTAAGTTTTGAATGCTACTTGGATTTCACGAATACTCAGACATTGCCAGAAATGACTACACTCCCTTCGTCATGCTTAGAAGATTGATCAAGGGTGTCAGGACACTGATTAAGTAATCAATAAATAAATAGTTACTTACATTGTTTTGTTTTGTTTTGTTTGTTGTTGTCTTCTTTGTCTTGTCTCTCCCTGCCTTGTTGTGAGCTCATGATTCAACCGCCTAAATTAATTTAGGCCAGCCCAACCGCTTTTTTGAACCTAACTCCCTTGTATTCCTGTGTGTATGTGCGCCTTCGCAGAAGAAAGGGTTTTAAACCGCAAGCCAACAAAGAAAGGTTGAATCATGAGCTCACAGGGAGAGACAAGACAAAGAAGACAACAACAAACAAAACAATGTAAGTAACTATTTATTTATTGATTACTTAATCGGTGTCCTGACACCCTTGGATTGATATGCTCCCTTTCATTGTTTTAAAGAGATAAAAGATACAACCTTTTATCAAAATTTATAGCTTCTTTTTCAAGAATTTTCAAGTCAATGCTATCTAGATGATTCACCGATAACTTTAGAACGGTAAGGCCAGCTTTTTTGAAGAAAGTTTTCAATTTCAAGGCAGGATTCCTCTGTAAAAATAATCTATTATACATTGAATTTTTTTCCAGAAATTATGATGGTACATTTTGACAAATGTCGATACTTTCTTCTAAATCACCCAGTAGATATTCTTATGAGGTAAAGTTTGCCAAAATTACTTACGTTTTCATCTTTATTTAGAACGATATTCCGTGCGAGACTTGCCCGGTACGTCTCATAAACCTGGAAAGAAAAGCTGATTCATGAGTATTGTACAAGAAAAATCCAGACATAAAAGGAAATTTAAAAAAACCTGGTTGAAGCTTTTACATAACCATTAGTTTACGAGGTACTTCGCACATAATTTTGCTTTTCAAAGTTGTTTTCAGGTTTTTGAGTTATTTCAGGTATCTTCGTCTCATATAAGCCATTTCGACGCATGGCCGCCATCATGGAATTCTTTCCAAATTTCAACGTACAAAATTTGAGACTTCAGATTCGGATTCAGCACTCTAAAAATAGTCTAACTGCAAGGTTCATTTCCCAGTCCTTGTTACGTTGATTTGACAGTCACATAAAACTCTACATAATAAAAGGAATTTGACCACACAAAAAAACTTCGTGGGTAAAAGTTTATCCCTGAACGACTTTTGCAGATAAATCCCTTATGAAGTTAAACAACTTTATACCATCAACAAATCAATATAACAAGGACTAGGAACATGAAACCTTGCAATTAGACTAAACTTTGAAAGCTGAAACCGGATCTGGAGTCAAAAATTTGGTGCATGAAATTTGGAAAAATTTCCGAATGGTAGCTATTCGTCGAAGTGGTGCATTGCAGATAAAATGATTTAGTGACCGATTATGATGACGTAATTAGTTTACCAACCTCTGGTTTAATATCGTTGAATTTTGTAATGAATGCATGTTTGAACCAATCCACAACAAACTCAGAACCCATGACTAGCCCAGCGGCTGGAATGAACTTCCATATGTACTCTGCAACGAGAAAAGAGCATAAAAAATTGTGGTCCCCAAAACATCTACCTGGTGTCCCTAAAATAGTTGCAAGCACAAAAAATCACCTAAAGCTGAAATTGCATTCAGCAATAAATACACCTAAAAAGCGTTATCCTAGACCTTTTTTAAATCACAAGATTCATTCATTTTTCATTTCATTTTCATTTTATCTTTTTTGCCCATGGTAGCCCCTCAGTCAAACGACTGATTTACAGGGGGCCATACTAAAATTTGCCATGAATAAACCTTTTAAGGGCAGGCGGGTTGAGCTAACTCGGGTTGCATATTGCTCCCGGTTTCATGTAAAGGGACACTAAAAGGCATTGTGATTCCTGCCTCTGAGCACAAAATTGCGATCTCTATCTTGGTATCTAATGTTACGCGATTCGTTACGTTCATTTCTGAAGTCTTCAGTTTCATTAGTCAAATTTAAAGTCTGGTAGCTTCCAAAATAATTTCACTGATTTGAAGCCCACGATAAGACAAGTTATATTCCATAAAATACTTTTGCCATTCTTTTTATTACAGGAAAAATAAATTTGAGAAAGCTTTGCTGACCAAAATTCACTGCTATTTTATACTTGCAAAAATGTACTTGGGACAACAAGTTAAGGTAATATTTTGCTCAAGAGCAAAGCACAACAACTCAAGAAACGGAGTTGCACCCACCTCACTCGTATGCAGCTGAAACGAGTAAATACAGTCACATTTTCAAACATTATCAGGTGCCCCAAATTGTTTATTACAAGTTTGGAAAAAATTACTAAACTTAGAATTGCTTTTCCTGTTGTTACAGGAACGCTAAAATTATATTTTTTGCGGTATAGCTTTTGCTATTGAAAAGTTTCGAATCTGCGAATTGTTTTGATTAAATATTTTGCAAACTGTCAGATTTTGACGCATGCCGCGAAATCACACAGGAAATTACTGGATAAATTTTCGTCAACTGTTAAGGCCGCCAACGACAAAAAGTAATGCAGCGAACCATTAACATTAGAACTACAGTCAACTCTTTCTCTGAGCGGAAACCACTATAAGGCGGACACCTTGTTAAGGCGGACGGTGCTCCTAGTTCCCTGCAAAATGCTATTGAAATTCATGTGTAGAGATGTTCTACAATGCCGATAGCTCGTTAAGGCGGACAGCGGATAGCATTTTATCAAACCAAAAGACAAAGACAAAGACAAAAGAACCGACTTGATGGCTTAAACCCTACAAAAGTTGCGCATAAACTTGAGCGTTAATGCTCTACTAATGGCTACCAAATCATGAATTATATGCGTTAATGAATTGAAATTTCACAATGGCTTTAAATGCTAACCGAGTACAATTAATTAATGTCGATAAATCAGACAGTCTTTTTATGTCATTTTTATGAATTTAGATCGTATCTGTAAAGCCAACTTGACAATCAGGTTTCAAAGGTGTCCGCTTCAGAGAGTGCTGACTGTATCAACATCCACCCATGAAAAATCACAAAATTAGTACTTGCAGGCACGAATAAGAATTCTCCCTAAATATTATAGCTCAAAATCAACTTTTCAAAATGTATTACATGTTCTTTCGTTAATATTTGTGCAAAATTGTATTTATTACAAAGCGTTGCTTGGGTTTGAAGTAGTTCCAGGAGTAGGAAAACTTTGAAAAACAAAACAAATAATGAGATGGGCATTTTATCAGGCATGCAGAGAGTAACGTATCAAGGCTTTTCAACATACCAACATCCCAGTTGAATTCAGTCATATTTCGCATAAAGACAATCAAAATCAGATTGATATAGTGAAACCTTTCTCGTGCATCTAAAAAGCAATACAGTGGTAAATTTTAGTGCTATTATCATTAGATTTTGTAATCTTAAATCTTAGAAATATAGACATCATGGTCAAATTGTTGCTTTGAAAATAGGACAGGGAGAGTGGTTTCTTTTTCTAAATCATCATTGAAAATTCCATCCAAAGGCCCACAATTCAATGTATTTTATTTCTATCGATTTCCACCAGTGGAGCGAGAATTTGTGCAATATGTTTACTTATAACACAACAGTATGAAGCCTTTTTCAAATTGTGAAAAAATTCTTCCTTTCTGCAATATTTACTGTATATGATTTTGAAATTGTTGCAAAAAAATAAACTGCTGTTTTTGAAGCAACCACTTATTTCGACTTTCTTGAACCATAAATCAGCAGACCACTTGTCAGATTGACTCAAACAGGGTCTCATATTCTAAGTTGAGGCATGTCCTATCAGAGTGTATGAATAACAGGAAAATCGAAGTTACAGCTCCTCCATAGCAGCTGCACAAATAGCGCACATTTTTGGAACACATTGTATATTACGAAAGACGATTTGTTTTTCCAACTAAAACATGGCCTTATGTTTGATGTACCCAAATACATGTGAACAAAAAAGGAGCCAGAATAGTCTTATTCGGCAAAAGTTTGTTCACACCCAATTCGATTCATGTATTATTTACTTTTTGCAATCATGACACAAATTTTCATGGCACAAAATATGTTGAAGAAATTAAATGATGTTTTATCAAGAGATTGATCACTCGACTTGAATTGGGTGTAAACAAACCTTAGCCGAACACAGTATAGACGCGGAAATAAGGACACCACGTATATAAAGGGCACCCTTATACCCGAATCTGTTTTAAAAAATCACGAAAATGAGAGATGATGCATTATTTACGTTGATTTTCATTAACTCTTGCTAAATATTCTCGTATCAACATATCTCCTCTTTGCATACTTCCCTGTATGGTCCGTTGAAAAGGATGGACGTGGTACTTCAAGTAAATATACTCTTTTGTTTCCCATTTACCAATAAGCAAAACAGGGATAAAATATATATAAGTGCATGCCCCTATAAGTGAGTCGATCTTGGAAAAATAAAAACAGGTAATTTCTTAACATTTTCGGATATCCGCCTCCATACGCTAGGTCTATCATGAGTTTGATTTTATGGACATCTTTGTATTGATTTCCTGGAGGTCTTTTCCATCTGGCACTAAAATACACCCTTGTCAACAAAAAGACTAGTCAGGAACTAAATCTCTACAACACTAATACCTACCCTTTAAATAAATTACTGCAATTAGGACAAAGCTGCGGCAATGACCATGGCAGTCCAACTTTTATTAAATGTTTAACTTATTGGCACAGTATAAACAATCGAATGTGTTATTTCTTTTGACAACAATTTTCAGTTAGACGTAAACTTTGATCTTTCCATTTCAAAATAAAAACATATCAACTTAGTGGTCAAATTTCGTTAGGAATGCCTATATAAAATGCTTCCAACAAGGTGGTTTGTATGAACACAAGTTTTGTAGCAATATCATCAGTAGCTGTTGGATGACACACCATTTCAAAGCGATTAGCAATCGCAGATAACGGAATTCTCGTAAATCGTAAATCAAAGCAGACAAGGCCGCAAAAAGATGCTCCGAAACTTGTCTGGCTACCTGCCTCGTTGTGCACGCAGAACGGCGTTGTCAAGAGAAGTCTTGTTAAGAGAATATATCAAAAGTAGAAGAGTTACTAATGAAGATTTTATCGAAACGTATAACTAAGTTATATGGTCTTGTGAATCATCTTTCTGTCCTTTTATATGCTGCGGAAAATTGTCTCATGAATTATCGAAAAAAGAAGGATAGATCTAAACCGCGATTCTATTGATCTAATTCAGCAGCTGAGCACAAGTGTCTGATTATACCCACCCAAAATGTAAGAAAATTGCACTGTCTACTGTTCAGTTGCTGAATTAAATAAATATAATGCCTGTAGCAGATGTTTAGATTTATCCCTTTCCCAAGACGTCATATGTCTTGTCTTCACTATGTCTTTTCACGTCCACAACGAGATAGTTAGCCATACTGGGTACAGGGCATTTTTCATGGCTTCGTTTGCTTTGATTTGCGGCTTGAGAGAATTCCCTTTGTTTGCGATGGCTAATCGCTTTGAAATGACGTGTCAATCAAAAGCAACTGATGATGTTGTCACAAAACCTGCCATTCTTGTTCGTATGGTTATGGACTGAGATTGAAAATTTTTTTTTAACACTGCGAATGCGGTAGATGACGATGGGAATTCTTATAGAAAAAGAAAAGGTTAAAGGAATATTGCTTACCACTGCATGATATCTGAAACAAGTTGTTCTTCTCAACCCTTTTGAAAACACTACCTTTGATTTCTACAAACTGAAATAAACAAAATGAATTTCTTTATTATTCAGTTATATACCAGGCAAGTAAAAACAAGTGCATGGCGTTTCAAAAAATATTGCTGTCTGAATATGAAAGCAATGATATCGAAAAATGTCTTGTTTCCTAGGCGATAGGTTCAATCAGATGTATAAATTTACCCGGCTCTAATCGGTCATTCCTTTCCTTGGCTGTGGGAGATTTTCTGCAGAAAGCCCCATCAAAAACCTGCAAAAACCAGTAAAAACGACGATCAAAATTTCGTCGGTTTTCAATCCTAACAACGATGACAATTACATGTATTAGAACATGCTATGTTCTTCACCCTTCCAAGAGGAAAACACTTGCCAAATCAAGTACAAGTCAATGCTGTAAGGCAGAAAGTGTGGCGGAATTCGATCGCGATTTTAGCCCGCTTCTGAAGGCTTTTCGAGGGGGCCTTCTCGAGAAAATTCCTCATATTTTTGGAAGGGAGTTACCGATTTCAGCCAAGAATCTTCCTAAAATAAATTTAACATGTCGGCTATTCAACAAGATAATAACAAATATTATTGCTGTGATATTCAGGGACAGTAGCCTTTCAAACGACGTGCGATTTTCTGAATTATGCACTGCTTTGAACGAAACAACCATTATTTTGTAGCAGAAAGCCTAACTTAGATGTCGAAATTCATTTCACTAAAATCGATCATACCATTCCAGAGTTACAGGTTATTTTGCTTCGGAGTTATTTTTTAATATACTTCAATAAGAACTAAATATTTTGAAAAAGTTTTCCTCACGTTTTAGATTAAAAAATGAAGCAAAACCCAATGACAAATATGTGCCTCCCTCTTGCATTTAAATGTATATGGGTTGCTTAATTAAGTTCCTAAGAAGATAATTGATGCAGTTGTCATCTCCATAAATCTGAAAAAGGGACGAAGTTTGATCGCAATTTTTAACTTTTCTCAAGACTCTCGAAAATAGGTTCCAAGTAAAATTGCCCATAACTCTAGAATGATACGACCAAATTTAGTGAAAAAATCATCTTATTTAGCCTGTTTGCTTCAAAATGGATGGTAGTTTATTCAAGTCGGTGCATAACTCATGGTTGCGCGGTTCGCTAAACGCCGACACATAATTTTGGGACACCCGGTACTGCCAGTGGAGCTACGAAATTCTACCGGCATCGGACAGGCAGGAGGCCTACAACTTCGTCTTTTGCAGTTTTCTATATTTTTCTGGCAAGTGTAAATGAGGTCTATTATACTGGCAAACAAAGGAATGACATCATAAGTCTCTCGCATGTGAAACATGATTAAAAGTGTAATACTAAACTAGCGCCTAAATACCTGGTTTGATATCATAATTGTTAGTAATGCCTTGTTGAACGAATTTATTGCAACGTTGAGAACAATTGCTTGACAAAGATTGAGCAAGCTGTGAAGATCTGGTACGAGTCAAGGAGTGTTACAGGACAAAATTTATAGTGATTTTCTTCTTTCTTAAGGACACAATCATTCACAATGCAGAAGGCTCTTAGATAGGCCTATTGCAAATCAACGCTTTCCACCCAATATAAATGCAAATTATGAATCACAAATATATTTTGTGTTATTTTATTGGACGAAAAGTATTTTCCTGAAAGCTGACAAATGGTTCAAGATTTCATTGATCAATTCTGGACCGGTTGGTTAAAACATACACTTCCGTGAACCAATATCTAGATAGCTAGATAGGCCTGCTTTCTTGGGTCGTGTTGCCGAGTAGAGAACAACAGATTCAATGTAATATTTAGACTTTTAATATCTTTCAAATTAATTTGGTCCATGACACAAATATGCAAAAGAATTTTCAAGAAATAACAAACTTTGGAAATCATTCAAAAATGTCGCTTTTTCAGTCACTAGGCACATTGAGAAAAATTGACGGGATCTGAAAGGATACAGACATAGACCAATGACAGCACAAGATGCGGTATGATTCCAGCATGCTCTCTTTTCCTTCCTTTCGGCTCTGTTGCAGTCCAGTACAGTGCATCTAATACATCTTGTCCAAAAGAGGCTAACAGTTTGTCAGCGATCTAATATGAGAATAAAGAACACGGTATGGTAACATAGTATATCATGACAGGGCTTTGAGTTGCAAAAAGAAAATATTTGATCAAATCCATCAAACAAACAATCACTCCTTCGAATACAGTTAAAACTGAAACTTTCAACGTAAACAGAAAAATGTAGATTTGTCCAAGTTTAGGATTTAAAGACCCATTGCCAACCATGATCCCTTGCACGTCGAATGAAGAGGAAAACAAACAAAACCTAGGCCAGAAACGGCTTTCATGTCATACGAAAGTCGACTTAGACTTTACTAGGACTCAACGTAATAAGTCTAAAGTCGACCTTAGGGCCGCAACGGATCACGGTTAGCTGTTATCCTCTATTTATTCATCATTTATCCTCCCAGAGGACCTACATGAGAAATTTCAGCCCATGCTGAGTTCAACACGGGCTTAGTTTCAACTCGGTTGACTGTGTAAGCCTTCACACTGTTTACATGAGAGAGGCCGAGTTGTATTTCAACACAGGCTGAACTCAACGCGGCAACTTCGCCCGTGTTGAAATTTCGTTCACATATTTGCATGCACTCCCTAGGAGATTTTCGATGGTACTGCTCGTTTTCCGCGTCTTGAAGTTTAATCTTTGCAGCTTTAATCGAAATTTAAGACCTATTTCGAAAACTTCCAGAAACAGCTGCCCAGCAAACTCGTGCTGACAGATGTCGAAATGTAGGCAGCATTAAACTGTTCAGCAAAACTGGTTATCTGAAAAATCTAAAACAACTGAGATGCATCTATATTATCCAATAACCCAGTACATAAGCCCCCTCGGATTTATGTACATAAGCCCCTCTATGAGCTTGCATGATTCTCAAATTCCGGAAATTAATCTGTCAAAATCAATTCTCATTTTATCATATTGAAGGAATGCAAAGAACGACAGAGCAGAGAGGATTTAAATTTCGGCAAGGTCTCATCTCATTTTCAAATATCATTGTCTGTACGATTATTGGTATAGTTATGGGCCTCTTAAATATATTTTCGCAAGGTAGCTCTAGGCTATTCCCTGAAGTATTCAAGCTCCTTTATCTAAACAAAAGTTGGAAACACGGCTTTTTTAAGCCCATTAACCCAAACTGTCCACGTAAAAAAGATGAAGCAACGGCAAATATCACCTCATAACACAAGACAATGCGCTTATATGTGCGAAACAGACTAAAAAGAAACTAATCTTAAACGTTGTTTGGTGGAGAAAATGGTTCTACTTTACAATTCGTCCAGATGGCATGACCGTCACAGCAGCTTCGAAAACACGACGCCGTCTTGTTTTGGGGGTAAATCTGCAGGAAATGTCTATAGATTTTTGTAGGAAATTTGCAAAAAGTAGCATAAAAGCGCTCTTATATTCTACCTGAATAGTGAGAAGGGAAGGATAGGAAGCAATTATCACTTAGACCTAAAACTATGAAGCAATTGCAAGAGAATGCTGTTCTTAAAAGCAAACAGAACTTTAGTCAAAGAAAGCTGCGACTGCGAGAAACTTGCCTTTTCGATGATGATTTTGTAAACAGCGCCACAAACTCCAACAGTTGTAAGTTGTTTGTCACACCTTTAAAGTCAACCTTAATTCTCTACGTTCGCCTATCTATCTGCTAAAGTTTTCAAACGATCCAATCAGCTTCCAATCTTTTAGAATGTGTCTATTTCGATGAATAAACGAAAAACTTTCAAAATTCCATTGCGACACTATGTTTTGCAATGGTTTCACGACCTTCATTTATCCCAACTCTGGTTTTTGAGTGTGAATTAATAAAGTCACGTGACATGTCATCTAGACGAATTTTTCAAACAAAATGTCTCTAATCTGAGTCAACAAGCACTTCAATAAAAATATATACTTACATCCAACATATTGTAAACAACATATAGCTTGATAACTGACTGGGCTCTTACAATGTGATAAAGCACTGATGTGTCAATTTGAAGCATACCAAATGTGCATGTTACCATGATAATTGCTTCGAAGGAAATACACTTATTAAAATTATCGTACGAGGTGCATAAAAAAAGCATCCACTTCGAAAGGCCATGGTAAATCATAAACAGGGCGATTTTGAGTATTGATGACTTCATCTTTAGCCAAAATCCTAAGTTGTACGCAGGGGTATTTTTTCAGAATTTTCGATCAGTTTCTACTCGACTGAAGTATTATAAGAGATTTCCTCAAAATTCATAGTCTGAAGAGAGCCTAAATCGAAACATGGATCAAATTAGCTAACGGTTGAACTTGAAAGGACAACAAGAAAGCTTTTCGAGACGACTTGGGACTTTAGATATGGATTTGTTACGATCCTTTGTTTGATTTGTCGATACTTCTTGAATAATTCTAGTATTAATTCTATCAATACAAAAACCTTTGCTACTATATAATTTCACCTACGCTAATTTATGGATGGCAGCGAAGGATGGATGGCATCATAAATATATGCTTTCTACATCTACGCTAGTTTATGGTACTTTAATCATTTATTTATTACATTGTCGTTCAATTTTGATGGTACCACACGCAACAAAAATATTTTTATTGAATATAAGTTCACCGATGATGTCTTTGTACTGATAACAGGGATAGCGTTTCTTGTCCTTTCCAGTTCAGTCTTTAGAAAGTTTGATCAATCATTTTTGATCGATTTTTATATTTCGAGACAAAGCTTACGATGGCAGAAAGGACATTTTTACAGTTATCATTGCTGTCTTACGGCAATTCTTGCTTGGGATGTACACAAAGATTCTTGGTAAATTTATCCATGATGCCATCCTTAGCACTTCAGCATGATCTTCTACTGGGATTATTCCTGTTTTTGCGATTGAGAAGGATCGTTAGTTGGGATATTAAAGATTCTAGATAGTGAACTTCTATAGCAGATAGAAACGAAAAACCCCCTTGGATTGGCCCTGAGATCTGAAACAAAATGAATAGTCCGAAACGAAAGTAATATGCTCCCAGGGGGCACTTGACCAGATTTTGGTTGGGGACGTGCCATCAAGGTTTACGAAATATATGTGTTCCTTATACCAATCGTTCGAAAATGTATCTCGGACCTTGCACCAATTTTTCAAAATACAAAATCATGAAGACTGATACTATTCTGCATACCAAAATCGTGAAAATTGATACAGTTCCCCATGCCATGTCCCCAGTACCCAAAATATACATAATGTCCTCCGGGAATATGCTTTTCCAGTTGCAGTTGACTGTGTTTCGTAACCTTCCTAAAGCCATAAAAAAGATCAACCAAGATGGTATTGAACAAATATTACAAATTTTCGCTATTGAACGAGGAGAAAAGTTGACAGCAACAACATACCTTTAAGCAAATCAATTTTTTGCACTGGTTCCAGGTATGCTGTTCTAGAGAAGTAAAACGGACAAAAATATTATAGAAAAAAGCTGTGTTTTAGCCGAAATCTAGATTTTGAGATTTGATACTACTAAATCAACATATATAGCGGGTGACCAAAAAAATAACTTCACAAGCTACTTGCGTCTTGCTTATTGAGATCAAACTTTATAAACAAAAATTTCTATCAGCTTTTAGTTTGAAAGCCCAGCTACCTTTTGAGATGCTGCTTGGTCAATACAAAGCATGTGACTATAGCTTTTGATTTCAAGAAGCTGAATGCGATCTCGCTCGTGCGGTATTTTTTGGGTCACCCAGACACAATCAACGAAAGATAAATGGTTATATATGTCAGATTTGATAGTGATAAATTGAAATATTTTCTAGACTTTACAAAGATATATCTCCAATCTGTTTGGCCCTTGATACAAATGAAAGAAAAAATGAAAAGTTATGCTCAAGATCAGATGATCAAAGTTGAGTACTTTATAAAAAAATTCCCAATAATTTTGGTCACTCTTTATAAGCTGAAAATATCTTGAAATCAACATGCAAAGCAAAAACCTGTTACAATAGATCTGATCTTCAAATTTGATAGACAATGCAAAATAAGACACATGGGAACGGATAAACTGTACCTGTTTCTGCATTTTAAAATTCGTACAACAAATGTGCATACAGCAAGTACTGCTCTTATTGGCAAAAATGTGAATATGAAGAGAAAGACATCAACACAAAGCAGAACACCAAAGACCATGAACTAAAATTGAAAAAAAGATGCTCCACTTACACTATGCATAGTAACTGTGTTCAAAACAATTTGACTAGGGCTAAAACTTTCAGACTCTTTTAGCAACGAAAGGGAAATTAATTTGTCCTAAAATCTAAACTTTATACTGAAACACTTTCTGTACAGCAGAACGCAAAACAATTTTCAAGATATCCACATTCTGATCAGGAATGAAACAACCCCTGAAGAATTTTCTTATTATTTTCATTTTATGAAAGAAGATTATGGGACATGAAATAACTGTGCACAAAAGGAAGTGAGAGATTAATTAGCAACTCTTCAAGATGCATGCTTTGCTTGGAAACTTTTATTGAAGTACAGTTCTTTTGTACAGTACAGGCCTTGCGCATATTAACATGGTTTTCCTGCCTAAGAATTCTCAAGAATTCTTAACCCTATTCGTACTGGGGGGGGGGGCGTTTTTCGCCCCCCCCCTAACACACTTTGCTACACTGCGCTAAAACCACATAAGATATGACAACCAGGCTTGGTGACTTTTAGTAAAATTAAGTTGGCAATTAAAATTTATACATATCATTGTTCTTACTTTGATAACGTGACCACAGTAACACCATATTTGGAGAGTGGTCAACAAAAAAAAGCTTAGAACGTCCATAGTTTTTGCCTCGCTTGTCCGATTGATCTCAAACATGCACCATTCGATTGCTTTTGATGAGTACTTTCATTTGATATATAATTTTTTTAAATTTGCTGACATCAGCAAAATTTAATATCTATGACGTCATTCACCTTTATGACGTCATTGTTCTAATTAAGAAGTGTAAAATATAAATAAATTGCATCTAATTTGGTTCATCTTCATTATTTAAGCCAATTTGAGTCCATATTTACTAGAAAAAGGGACAAAAACTGCGAAGATAATCAGCACATGAAACAAAAGAATAATTTAAAGCTAATTATGCTAAAAATAGATACTGAAAAGTGCTACAAAGTATGTATTTTGAACCTATGATATGTTTGCTACTATTTGCAACAATTTTGGAGAAAATCGGTAGAGTAATTAATTAAATAGAATTTTTCTTGTCAAGAAGCTATAAATTTGTCAAATTTCCCTTGTTTTTTCGTTGTCTAGCAACGAATCACGTGACTAATTAATTACCATTGTTATATTTGAAAAGGTAATTGTCCAAAGAACAATAGGGATAAGACTCATTGTTATACCTCTTGTAGTTTTGGAATAAAAGAGGGGGGGGCGAAAAACGCCCCCCCAGTACAAAATAACCAAAAAATCGCCCAGTACGAATAGGGTTAAGAATGTTTTCAGTTTCTTAAGAATTTTTGTTCATCAAAATGTACAGTCTTTCATATGGCTAAAGAATTTTTATCAGAATGTGAAAAATTCTTGAATATTCTTAAGAATTATTATTTTTGTTTGATAGCACGTCTTGCTAAGATGGCAGCATAAAGCTGATGTGGAATTCTTGAGAACTCTTGTCATGTTAATGTGCACAAGACCTGTATTGTAGCTAACATCCCTGAATTCTTAAAACTCTTAAGGATTGATAAGAATCTCCATAACTCATAAGAATCGTTAGAAACAAAATATATTCTGTTCCAATATTGAATTGCACACAGTACAGTACTTTTGAAGCTTAACTTCCCAAAATTTAGAAGAATTCTTACTAGTTCACAAGATGTTTCATGAATTGCTAAGAATTCCTAAGAAAGAAAAAGTTGCCTCTAAGTTAAGAAAGCACAGTACTGTATGTTTCAAAACAATTCATTAATCAAGCTCACTAAAAATGCTGAAAGATGCAACATCTAATCGCTTGTGAGAATCAACACTTTTATCACTCACTGCAACATGATCCAGCTTTTTATTACCGATGAATTTAATTCTTTGAAAACTGTTTTAAAGTATGTCTTGATGAGTTGTTAGTATTTACCTTAATTCATTGATCATTTTTGTGTATAATAGACTCTCCTTCTATAATCTTATTCCCATGGGAAAGAAACAACCATTTTGTATGTTTCAGTTTGTTTTGTTGTATATTATAATCCACTGACAATGGATCCCATCATATGGAGGTTGTTTTGACCAAATTCAAACAAAAAATTTAGCCAATGATTCCAGAATTCCTAGTAATCTCACTACAATCAGATACCTTTTCAAGTTCTCTAGGCGTCTTCATAAAAGTGTACACCCTTTTTCTGCGTTCCCTTAGTTTTTTCTCATTGAACTCCAGTAAGTAGTCTCGTTTCACCTCATCAACAATGTAGGACAAGAGAGAAATACCTGCAAGTAAAAAGAATCACACATAACTTTAGATTTTAATGCTACGAACGTCAAGAAATTTGCAATACAGACTATTTATTACCTTGGGCTGTGTAGGATAAAGTTAACAAACATGCATAGGTTGCGAGACGTGCTTTTGTGCCATCATATCTTTGCAAAATGGCCTTTTTTACCACATTGACAAGAGCAAAAATGCTTTAAAATACTGTAAATGTAGTTCTTTAAGCATTGAAGAAACCAGGATTAAAATTCCTTAATTTCATTCGGTTAGAAGGGTGACTAAACAAGCCAAATCTGACTGTTTATCAACGGTTTCATTGTGGTTTCATGTGTGAAATATTGTACGGATTGTCGTCACCCAAACACTTGATGTCACAGAGACCTGGTACTCAACGGTCTGACGGCGCAAAATTATCGCCACTTTTCGAAGCAAAGTGGGGGCTGTTCAACACAATTTTATGAAGAAATGAGAGTTTAAATTCAGAAATAAAGTACATCATCATGATCAGCGATGTTTAATGCATAGAGACAGACAATCAAATTTTTCGCGTCATATTCACTTTACATGTTTGCAAAATACTTATATAATTGCCAAATTATAAATTGGTTGAAATAGCGTTGGTGCGCTTAAAGGCTTGAAGTGCACACAGAAGAAATTCCGTGCGAGAACCAAAGTAAGCAGTCTGCCAGCTAGAGAAACTCACCCGAACGAGAGACCTGTCTCCTGAACAGGAGACCGTGTCCCAAACAGGAGACAAATCTACAAAAAACTGTTGATTTTAGGTCTCCTAAAGGGGAGACAAATACAAAATATCCAGTTTTGACAATGAAGGAGTCTCCAGGATGGTTTCTCATTTCGATTTTTGAAATCTACGGCTCAAAATACGAGGGTTTTACGAAAGAAAAACTTGATGTCTTCCTTTTCCAAGCTTCCTCAACCTTGAAACACTACTGAAGAAAGTAAGAAAACAATTGATGTGACGTCACAGAGAATGAACCTTAATTTTGAGTAAATAGACCACTGTGACATCAAGCTTTTTTCGCAAACCCCCGTATTTTGGGGCGACATCTAGAGAAACTCACCTGAACGGGAGACCCATGCCGTCTCCCAAACAGGAGACAAATCTACGAAAACTATAAATTTTTGGTCTCCTAAACTAGGGGAGACAAATACAAAAAATCCAACTTTGACAATGAAGGAGTCTCCGAAACGGTTTCTCATCGAGTTTTAAAATCTACGGCGTAGATTTCATAGTTTTCATAGATTTGTCTCCTGTTCGGGAGACGGCATGGGTCTCCCGTTCAGGTGAGTTTCTCTAGCTGTCTGGTGTGCAGTGCTGCTGCAGTATTAACAAAAACTTTATGTTTTACTTCGTTTCTGGCTTGCTTCCTTCTCATCCTTGATACCATTTGTGCCTTCCATTCTTCTGGCTAAATATCTATTCTTTCCATTTTGTGCTTCAGCAATCCCTGTGTATCTCAATTGGCTGCAAAAAGGGCAGCAGCCTAACCAAAAAAGAGGCCAACCAGTGGGAATCTAGTTTGTTTACTTTAGGCCAAGTAAGTCTGCCCTGGAAAATAAATAGCTACAACAAGTTCTCTTCGTTCCAAACCAGTTGATATTCTGAGTTTCTTCCACTAACCATACTTCAAGGAAAGCAAAGGCCATAGAATAAGTTATATGTAAGCGAACGAAGACTATTTTTAAATGAATTTCTAGCAATGATTGTGCCCTTGCCTTGGCATCAGCTCTCTGACCTCTGATCTGCCTTCCAACTTTTGGCTAGTCTCGATTGGGTGACAGGTGAAGACAATTTGAATCGAGGCTACCAACTTTCAATTTGATGAAAATATATGTCATGATACTGGGGCAGCCTTTTAGTCAAAAAGCCTCAAAAAGAGAAGAACATATCTTTTTCCTGGCCATAGCCTGTTCCAGAAAAAATAGTAAATTTAGCAAGCAATGACTTGGCAGAATGTGCTGTAAAATGCAGATGATTCTTAAACCGAACAACAACTGCGAACTTTCATCATTGATATGATTTTAAACTTTTTCAAATTTAGCTTATGTTTCCTTTGAATTAGTCCCTTTTTACCCAAACCCCTAAACTATTAACTTGGTCTTCAAGCTACTAAACTATTCGTATACTAATTGCTTTGCAGGAAACTTAGCTGTAAAATTTGCAGTAGGTTTCGTAAGTTTGTGCCCAGTTTTAATAGTGAAAGTTTCTTGCAGAGTTTCTTAATTTCTATAAAACTGAATTTCACAGTTTATCGAAGTTCGTCGAGGACTGCTTTGATAACCAAGAACTACAATAAAGAGCCAAATCATCAAGGGCGTTGCCAGGGGGTGGACTGGGTTGGACATGTCCACCCTAGTCTTCTCAGGGTGGTATTTATTCATATGCAAAAACGGTGTAAAAGTGGTTGGGTATACCTTTAAGAATTTAATTCCTTACTAAGTCCACCCCACTTTTGTAGTCAAGTGTGAAAAGATGGTCCTCGAGATTCTTTCAAAAACGAGGAGAAAGTAGCTGGGTATAGGGTGTGTAGGGTAAGGGTGTGTAAGAATTTTTCCTAGAAATGCAGGAAGGTGACCGCGAGAGTCATTCTAAGTCAAAGTAAAGGTTGGTATTTTAAAAAATTTTCCCAGACGTACTATTACAGAATTTTCAAGGCTTCCAAGGGGTCACGCAAACACTGGATTGCGAAAAGCGGTCTAGGACAAAGTATAAGGTCTTAGCGAAAATTTTTCCCAAGGAAAGATGGTGATTCATAGAAAACTGTTACAAAATTGTCAAAGTTTCCAATGGCATTGGTAAAGATGGGACGGAGGAAGGGATTCTAAGCCAAAGAAAATGATGTTTACTCAAAATTTTCCTGGGGATGCTAACTTTAAAAAATATTTCACAAAATGGTCAAAAGTTCTATGTTGATAACGGCAAATATGGAATCGAGAGAAGCGTTCTAAGCCAAAGTAATGGGCGTGTCCTCAAAAATTTTACTGGGGGCCCAGACCCCTTCGTTTGAATATCCCCCAAGTTAATTTGTCCTGGCCACCATTGTGGCCACGCCGCTGAGCAGAAATGACACTTTTTAGTATCACTTGGGTTGGTAATACACTTTCTGTTTATAAAGAATTTGCAACTCACGACTAAAAATTGGACAAGTTTCTTAACGTCGAATTGGCATCGAATCGCTTCTAGAGGGGAGGTTCTTAATTTTCTAGAAAGAGGCTACTGCAGTTTCTTGTGAAAAATTGGCATATTTTTCATAAAAAGCTCTATGAATGTGAACCAGTCAGTACTGAAAGTTTCTTAAAAATTCTCACTATTTTGGTACCGAAAGAATTCTCAATGGATTCTTTGGTGTTTCGTCGAATTCTCCCCAAGTTCTTGATCATAGGCGTAGGAGCATAGGCGTAGGCATAGGAGCATAGGCGGAGGCATAGGCGTATGACGTTGGAAAAATTTACCAAAAAACAGCCTTTTTCGGGCAAAAATCCACCCTAAGTCGGGCACAAAATTTGGTAAACAACAGAAATTTTATCGGGCAGCCCCCCAGATTTTATCTTCCCCTACGCTTATGTTCTTGATGTTTGCACTCGTAAATGTTTCACACCAGATTTTTTGTATACAATTTAGTTTAGTTTTATTTTATGGGAGGGCCCCTTGAAAATGTGAAACTAAGTCCCTTCCGTACAATAAAAACAACATGTGAAAATAAAGTGGACTAATGCTGCGGATTTCTTGTTCTATAATTGTTTCAAAGTACTGTTTAATTTTTTAGTAATAATAATAATAATAATCACTGTAAGCACCGTAGTTACATACAACTACAGGCTAAATACTTACAAGATGCTATAACTCTAAATAAAACGAATAAGCAACTTAAGAACATACGTAAAAGGAATGTTGAGAGGAGATGTGAGGGCACTATCCCGTTGGTACACATGGATTGTCTATCAGAAAGTCTGTGCAAACACCCAATACCCTGTGCAATTTAGTGATTTTGTGATTTTAAAAAGAGTTTGGCTCTTTTTATTAAAAAGAGCCTATCTGCAATCTTTTTAGTGATTTTAAAAAGAGTTTGATCGAGTTTTGTGGTCTTGAAATAAAAAATGCTTCCATTATCTTTTCATTCTAAAGCAATTTGCTTATAAGGAAACTTGCGCTTTATAATGACATGCAAAATGAGTTGTCTCAGAAAGGTACCCACTCCTTTTTTACCTCCTTTTGTCGGAAAACCACTTTTTATCGATTGTTCCTTATGGAGTGCCAAACGCGTCAAAAATACTTTATTGAAAAACATAGTACTTATTGCCAAAAACACATAACTTTGAACAAAAATCATAGTACTTCATATCNATAAAAATAGATCTGGTATCTTAGCCAATGAAAATTGACCAACTTTGTGTGATCAACAATTTCATGTGATCAGTTTGTTTCTGTGGTTCAAATTTCACGTGATCACTTCAGTCACGCATGGAAAGGCAAGCGCTGATTGGTCAATTCAATTGTGTACTAAATTTTAATTGAGTTGAATTGAAACTATTTTTGGAACGACGTTGGCTTTAGCTCTGTCAACTAACTTTAAGAAACTTTTTAAAGTAGAACAAACAAATACAGTATAAATAATTGTACTTTGAACAGAGTTTAATTTTGTACGACGTTTCGGGCATAAACCCATTATCAAGTGTTTTTAAAGTAGACAGGGTATACTTGGAAAAAGCTAGAAAAACTTGAGAAACTTTTTAAAGTAGACTTGGAAAAACATAGAAACAATTAAGAAACTTTTAAAAATAGACGGGGTATAGTATATATACTTGGAAAAAAGCATAGAAAATATGCATGCCCTGAATGTGGAAACCCCGGTGCCACGAAATAATTAGTGCAGCAATGCGAGGCTGAGTTCACTTGGACTCATTCGTGGCAAGGCAATGGGCCTAGATTATTTGCAGAAAAAACTATCGCAATTTTGGAGAATTTTTCCTTTAATTTCAGTTTAGGGGTCATCGACAAAAGATTTTCGTCTCCGTTAACGGATTTTGTCCGTTAAGATCCGAACCCCCTCCCCCCCATCTTAACGGACAAATTTCATGTCTTTTCAGGATTTTCGTCCCCAAAATGACAATCTTAACGGATTCAGGTGAGACCCCCTCCCCCCTAACGGACAAAATCCGTTAACGGGGACAAAAATCTTTTGTCGAAGACCCCTTACAAAATCTGTAAACTGAAATTACAGGAAAAATTCTCTAAAATTGCGATAGTTTTTTCTGCAAATAATCGTGTGCTGATTGGTTTTTCTTTCAATGCTATGAAAAAACTCTGGAAAACCAAATTGATAGTTTTCACAGACGAATACTGCGTTCACACGTCCTAAATATTAGATGGCCGAAAATCGTAAAAAATGAAGATGTATATATATATATGAAAAAACGAAAGTAGAACCACGGAGCACGAAAATCGAAAAGAAGCGCATGAAATGGTTTGGTCACTTGATGAGGTTAGACGAAAACACACCTGCACGAAAAGCGTTAAAAGTGGCATTGATAAAATTGAAAAGACCGAGGGGACGACCTAAACTTACGTGGATTGAACTGATGAGAAAATAATTGCAAGCAAACAATTTGACGTGGGAAGAAGCAAGTGACCTAGCAAAGGATCGCAAGGAATGGAGAGATATTTTGCAACGATAGGATGGCGGAGTGGTGGCATTGTGAGGTCTGTTGCCGGGGTTTCTGGGCTTGGGCTTTGTTTTCTGAAAGAGTAGCTATATCCATTTTTCCACCTCTTTATCCAACATGTTTTTCATATGGCTCAGTCAAGGTAGTCTCTCCAAAACCGGCCCGGTTGGTTTAACTACGCACATTATTGGCTTTCTTTCGGGCTGCACTGTCCGGGCTTGGGGGCTCCGGTGGTGGATTTTCGCGGTGAAATCACTTTTGCCGTCCTATGAGATGTAACTTTTAAATAACGTTGTGTGGCTCTGCCACGTTATATCGTTGATGTATAGTGTTAAGGGCCAGAAAACGATTCAATTAGTTGCAAACGGTCAAATCCTTATTTCCAACATCAAGTAGCATAGCTCCAACTGTGTGATGGACTCATTTTTGTTGTCCCAACGACTTCAGCATAAATTAAACAAACAAAGAGCTATACAAGCCAATATCATTATTTGAATAACAGATGTCACAAGATCTCTGTGAAACTGGGACAACAAAAGTGAGTCCATCACACAGACCATAACTCCCCCTAGTTATGGTCTGTGAGGCAGACTACAACAGTTGTAGCTGCTTGTAGCTCTAAAATATTTGTGACACAAGATGACAGTTATTCATATGTTTTTGCCTTACCCATTTTATCCCAACGTACTGTATGGCTAATTTTCTATGAATTTTGAAGACAATGCCTAAACATCCTTTTCTTCTTGCAGGGATACCCGAAGAAGAGTTACTACGGCAGCAAGAGGCTATGTTTGCACAAGCTAGGGTGGAGCAAGCTCAAGAAGAATGGATGCAAATGCAGCAGACTTTGCAGCAACAACAGGGAGGCATGCAAACAATGCCACAACAATTTGACAATAGCCAAGTACCTCCAATTAATGCCTCCAGTATGCTTGATAACTCTTCGACTGCTTCTACAGAAACACAAAATTTAACTCCTAGCAGTATAGCAACATCTGTGATAAAAGAACCTGCTGGTAAAATCCAGCCAGCATTTGCAAATGATACTTAAGCTAAATAGTCTTGTCTATATAATTTAAGGTGTAATATTTGTTTCAGTACAGTAGGTTATAATTAGCATGTTAAATGGGAAATTGATATAGTCAGCTGACGAGAAATGTCTTCGTTTTATCAAGCTGCCATTTACACAAACACTGTGTAATTTCCGCATGTCCCAAAAACTGTATACAAGTTTGAAAAATTCTCACATCTAAAGCTTAAACCCAATTACCCAAAAATTAATTTTGTGTTGACTCTTGATGGCTAAATGAAATGTTGGTATTTTTCTGACCATTATCGGTACCTTGATCATAGAGCTATAAAATGGCAAATGTAAAACTTACTCTTAGGCCCAAACCAGACCCTACATCATGAGACCCCTGAAAATGGCGAGAAACTCTAAATTCAAATATTTTTAATTGAACAGCAACTAAAAAAATTATATCAAAGCTTTTCTGGAGAAATTGTATTTTTGTTTGTCATTGGTGAAGGGGCTTTTTTGCCTTCACTGCAAGAAATCAGTCATTGTTAAAATTTCAATTTTTGTTTGAAGCAAAAGTAAAGAAATGTCTTGATTAATGATAACATAGTTTAGGCCTTTGAGGAAATTTTACGTTTGTTGATTCGATCGGTGTAATTTCTCGTCTATCTACCAGAAATAGAATCTACCTGGAGTAGAAAGCCAGTCGACCAAACCCATAACTGCGTTGATTTATAGCTATTCAACCAAAGTTACCATGAACTATAAGAAAAATACCAGTATTTAATTTAGCCATTGAGGGTTATAAGAATTAGGCCTTACAATTCTCGTATTTTTAGGGTGTAAATAAAACACTTAGTGCTCAGCTTCTAAATTAGATAAATATAATCCGCGAGGCAGATGTTTAGATCTATCCTTCTCTCGATATATACACATATGGCTTCTCTTACCAATGCCTCTTCTTGTGCACAACGCGACAGTTAGCCATACTAGTTTCAGGGCATCTTTTGGGGCATCGCTTTTTTTATTTGTTGCTTGAGAAACTTCCCTTGGTTTGCAAGGTTAGGCATGTACTGTTAACCTATGTATGTCCATGAGAAAAATAAACCTACCCAGTTCTGGAGAATTGGTGCGATCCACTGTCCAAAAAAAAAACCGATCCACCGCTCTCAGGCATAATTAAAACCACTTTTCCCCATTCATCCCAATAAGCATCCATAATAAGCTGTTTTTGTCCAGGATTTCAGGATTTGTCCAGGATTACCTGAAAAATAAACCGTTTTTTCAACGAAATGACAAAGGATTGTCAGGAAAGCTTTGTGTCCACCAAATTTATGAAAAATGTCCGGATTCTGCAGACACATAACAAGCCTTGTCCAGTTTTAGGCATGGAATAAACCCACTGTCGGGGACAGAGATCGCAAAAAATAAATAGTCCATACTTGCGGTATAGAATAAACTACTTGTATAGGCCTATAACAAAACCTGGTTTCGAGGACAAACATTGTCATTTGAGGACAAAATAAACCGATTTCTGGGAGATACATAGGACTACTGTCCCCATACCTACATGCCCACCCTTGGGTTTTCGATCGCTACAGGGGTCATCCTAAGGACAATTTAGAACTGCCCATTTTGCATAANATGCTTGCCGGTACTGGTCCACTGCTCTTTTTCCCAGTATTCAGTGCATTAATTTCATTTAATACAGCTAGTGAATCTACAGGGGTAAATTCAAAGGTATCGCGAGCGGTAGCGTGCTCTCTTATAAGTAGAATACTGGGATGTTGAGCGTATTTACTGATGGCATTTAGTACTGTGAAGCAACTATTCACATAATAAGCTGTTTTTGTCCAGGATTTCAGGATTTGTCCAGGATTACCTGAAAAATAAACCGTTTTTTCAACGAAATGACAAAGGATTGTCAGGAAAGCTTTGTGTCCACCAAATTTATGAAAAATGTCCGGATTCTGCAGACACATAACAAGCCTTGTCCAGTTTTAGGCATGGAATAAACCCACTGTCGGGGACAGAGATCGCAAAAAATAAATAGTCCATACTTGCGGTATAGAATAAACTAC
Source organism: Aurelia aurita (assembly GCA_004194415.1). Lineage (NCBI taxonomy): Eukaryota > Metazoa > Cnidaria > Scyphozoa > Semaeostomeae > Ulmaridae > Aurelia > Aurelia aurita. The sequence goes on from REGM01000066.1 coordinate 112,260, forward strand.
TTGTATAGGCCTATAACAAAACCTGGTTTCGAGGACAAACATTGTCATTTGAGGACAAAATAAACCGATTTCTGGGAGATACATAGGACTACTGTCCCCATACCTACATGCCCACCCTTGGGTTTTCGATCGCTACAGGGGTCATCCTAAGGACAATTTAGAACTGCCCATTTTGCATAAATGAGATTTGGGCGTGTCCCTCAATTTTTTCGGACATCCTCGACAATCCTTGACCCCCCTTAGCCACCTTCTATTCAAACCATGGGCGATAAGAAACGCGGTATTTAATTCCTAAACAAATTTTCTTCCTGTGTCCCTGTGCCCAATCCCCCCTGTGTCCAATCCTCCCTGTGTCCCTATGCCTGTGAAGGTTGTCGTTGTTGTGCCTGGTTTTTCTTGTTTCCCTGTGTTCTGATTTAAGAACCTCCACGGGCATAGGGACATAGCAAGAAATTATTTTTTCAAGAACAACCTTCACGGGCATAGGGACACAGCAAGAAAATTTATTTTAGGAATTAAATACCGCGTTTCTTACCGACCATGTTCAAACTATTTAATGAAGTTGAAGAAGCCCACTCGATAATAGATGCAAAACTTTGAGGAGGTGCGAGTGAAGGGAGTTGAACATTTTTAGAATCACTACTGCGAATCGCTACATAGCCCTTCAGCACAGATGCTCGTTTTCGAGGGGCTCTCCCATAAAATAAAATGAAGTCTATAAATTATTACCCTGGGTACCAGACTCTCAAAAATCATTTTTTTTAGAGTCTGGTACCCAGGGTAATAAATTATCAGAAAAATACCAAAATTTAATTCATCCATTTAGGGCTAACATAAAAAAGCTTTGGTTTGATTTGACGAAAAATCTTGGCGTCAGAATTTTTCAATCTTGTATACAGTTTTTTGGGACACCCGGTATTTACAATAAATCTAAAATCCTATGTACAATGTGCAAATTATTACAAAAGAAATACAGCCAGGCGCGGATCCAGAGGAGGGGCCGGGGGCCATGGCCCCCCCAAAGGCTAAGAGTTCTCTTCAAAACCATTTGTCTTTTTGATGAATAAACGGATACGTTTCAAACTTCCACTTCCAAACGTGGCCATGACACAACTACAGGTCTAACAAGCTTACAAACTAATGTACAATTGACCAAAACGTCTGAAAGAGATACAAAACGGAACGAAAATCTCAATACGTAGAGATCGAGATCGAAAATCACTTAATATCAGAGTATCTGAGTGATAGCGAACTTGGCTCTTGAAGATAATTTAAAACAGTTTTCGCTCTGTTAATGATGGTAAAACTTATGTTTTCTGTTGTGACAGTTATAAAGTGTCAGTCAAAGTATTTTAACCAAGGAGAACACGGTTTAGAATACTAGTGAAACTTGTAAAAAGTAACTACTGAGTCTTGAGAGATTTGATAAATTAATGGTGACTCCAGTTTGGGAACCAGGGAACTTAATGTTAGAAATTTCATATAACTTTCAAATGCCTTTGGATTTGACATACAAGGTGTTCCAAGAAATTGCTCTACATTTGATTAAATATTAAAACAATAACCATATAATGAACAGATTTCAAACCCTGTCCCTAAGAACCTTGGACCTTGGATTAATTTTAATTTTAGACACTACAATCTTGCAAATCCGCAAAATATTCACGGAGTTATGAGTTTTTGAAGTTCAAGTTTGTGCGAAAGCTGTAGCTAAAGGCTTCTCGATAGCATTTATAATAAAAGTAGTATGGGGCAATTATTTGCTTCGTTTCTGGTTTATTTCAGCGCAAACCAAATGAGATTTGGAAAGGATTGTTGATAGCGTAACGTTTTCTAAAATCAATGCTTTGAGAAATTCTGTTGAGCAAAGTTTTAAAATGACTGTCTCTCTTCAGTTAAGTTTGATTCGATGTTTTTTGGATACTTGCATTTATCAACGAATTTTAACAATTTGTCAACAAGAGGTAAGACATTGGATAAACTTCTTTTACCTCCATTTTGAAGCTTCTTGCATATCAAGTCATTTAGGGGTATCTGGTTTCAGCTGTCGCACAAACATGATCTTTAAAAGCTCGTAGGTCTTAGGGACAGGTTTATGTCACCAAGGAGCAAGTTCATTTTATCGTGATTTTTCAATATTTAATCAAACGTGGAACGATTTTATTGGGCACCCTGTATCTGTATAACTCGTTTTTGTGACAAATTTGTTACTTCTAAGGTGGTGGAGCTTTCTTCAGCCATAAATATTCTCTAGCTGATGATTGTGATAATTATTTTAAGGTCCCTCATTTTACCAATTGATTGCCCTTTAGATTTGCACAAAAATGCAAGTTTGTATTTCAGGAAAAGAAAGTATTAAATGATGAGCAAAACGATCTAAAATAAAGCAGCAAGGGCGTTGCCCACGTTTTCCGAGGGTTTAAAGGGCGTGGTCACGAAAATTTTTCCTGGGGGCTTCGCCCCCAGACCTCCATCTTTCTCCAAATGGCCCTCCCCAAACTCTAATGCTGGATCCGCCCCTGAATACAGCCTAAATTGTTTGTTTGAAACAACAACTTAGGGAGGATCCCGGGAGGATGCCTGCTTAGACTCAGCTGAGAGGCTATTCCAAAACTTCGCTCCTCTGTAGGAAAAAGATTTCTGGCCGGTTGATGTTTTCTTCATAGGCAGCCTCAAATCAGTCTCAGTATTACGGAGGCTGTAAAAGGAGCTGTGTGAGCTTTTTGTGAAAAGGTTACAAAAGTATTGCGGTGCCAACCCATTCAAGGATTTGGCATTTCAACCGGCCCCCTCGGGGCCTTTTTCTGTGGGGGTCCTTAGTTGTATGCCCAAAAGGTAACCACCGTCGTCGGCTACGCCACTGTTGTTGCTGTCGAATGACACAAAAACTGCAATTGTATTCATCAAAAAATATGCAGGCGCCAAAAAGACACTTTGATAGATAGTCCGTTGTAGGCTGTTCTTGCGAATAACTAATTGCAATACGAATATAGGTGTACTGTTTGCAATTTTTTTCTAGCCAAGGGTATTGTCTCTGTCTCTGTATTTTGGCGAATTAGTCTAGCCATAGTTGGCTAGCCAAGAGCAAAATTTTCTCAGAAATTGGTCTTGGGAAGGGAAGGACAACCGATTTTTTTAGAGTTTGGTACCCAGGGTAGTCGAGTAGAAGGTGTAGAGAAACAGAAAACCCTTTGCGTGAAGTTCTGCAGAAGTAATTGGGTTTCTGCAGAAGTAAACAGCTCATACTGCGGAAAGCACTTTCTTGAATAATAGAATGGCTCTTTGAACTCTATCTATACTTTGTATGATTTATATTGAAATTCTGTTGATTTTAGCTGCAGTCGTAGTAAACAAGCTGCTGAAGTACAACGTAATTTTAGGCGCTCATTTTATGATAGTTTGCTGAAGATGAAGTTGTAGTACTCGAGACGAAGAAGAGACCTATTAGTTTGCCGAAATAGCTTGCCGATTTAGTCGAAAATAATTTGCAATTTATATGCTAGTAGCCGAGGAAATAGTGACGATAAATGTGTGTTTCTCTCTGGCCTACTCCCTCAGCTCACACGACAAAAGTTCGAGCCCACACGTAAAGATCCCTCCAGCCAGTACCTTTACAAAGGGTAAATTTTTACGAAAAAATCTGATGTAGCCAACAGTGAGATGCGAGGGGATGGAAATTTAGTGTTAACAAGACAAATTCAAGGAAAGAGGGGCAGAGGTAGACTAGACTTATTACGTCGAGTCCTAGTAATCGCTAGGACTCAACGTAATAAGTCCAGAGGTAGACAACGAATATACAGAACAAAGACGGCAACAACATGAGTGCGACAGATGTACTGCAGTCAACGAAAACTCGTTGTAGAATTATGATGGAAGGCCATGATAGTTCACGCTCTGGAAGAAGAAGTCGTAGCAAACAGTGCCCTCTTGCAAATGTGACCGAGATTTTTACCACATTGTAACACTCTGTAACACTCCTTGCGTTCCTTTGGCAATCAAAACAATCAAGATTTCATTCAAATTCAACCAGCCGGATCTAAATGCTTTGAACTGAAACAATGTTAAAATATAAACAATACAATCATGATCGTTGTGATTGCCAAAGGAACGCAAGGACTGTACCCGATATTTAGCCGAGAACCCCTGGATCCGGGGGGGGGGGGCACTTCGACAATTTGTGTACCGGGTATGTGCCGCTGGAAAGGGTATCGTTTTTAGTAATTTTGCTCCCAAACAACTTGGAAGACTATTAATCAGCTGGTTAATAAGCGGTCCAAAACCACAAATGTTTCTTCACTACAAGAAGACAATAAAATCTTAACGAGTAGCAATGACATAGCGGAGTCGATGAATCAGTATTTCTGCAGTATTGGACAAAAGCTAAGTGTTAAGGGCAGAAAATCCACTTTTGCGTGGAGATTTTTCAATGAACAAAAATTCAAGTAGCTTTCAGTTCAGAGCGGTCACCCCAGCTGACCTTATGAAGGCAATGAGCAAGTTTAAGGTATCAAAGAGCTTCGGGATAGATGGCATCTCAAGCTATTTTCTTAAAATAGGGATGCCTGTTCTCGCACCAGTACTTAGTACCATCTTTAATAAGTCGATATCGGAGGGCTTATTTCCAACTAACTGGAAAGTTGCCAGAGTAGCACCTATCTTTAAGGAGGGCTCTACTGAAGACAGGTCAAATTACAGACCTATATCTGTGCTCCCGGTTGTTTCACGTCTTTTTGAGAAGACCATTTTCGACCAACTTTATGCGTACTTTGACGATAATAAGTTGTTCTACTCACATCAATCCGGCTTCAGGGCCCTGCACTCGGTTTTGACATGCCTATTAAAAAGTAGCGACGACTGGTACCGTGATTTTGACAAAGGTTTTCTTTCATCTGTAGTATTTATTGACTTGAAAAAAGCATTTGATACTGTAGATCATGCAATTCTTATTCAGAAGCTTTGTCATTATGGAGTGCAGGGAAAGGAGCTGGATTGGTTTAAATCATATTTACAGGACCGGCAGCAATGCTGTAAAGTAAATGGACATACATCAAAAATAGAGAAAGTGAGCTGTGGCGTTCCTCAAGGATCGTGCCTCGGCCCACTACTATTTTTGATTTACATAAATGATTTGCCCTGCGCGTTGCAAAGCACGAAAGTGACCATGTATGCTGACGACACAAGCATTTCGTACTCTTCAAAATCTATAGCCGATATAAATGAAGCAGTTAATTCAGACCTTAAAAGGCTTCAGCTTTGGTTNGAGCTGGATTGGTTTAAATCATATTTACAGGACCGGCAGCAATGCTGTAAAGTAAATGGACATATATCAAAAATAGAGAAAGTGAGCTGTGGCGTTCCTCAAGGATCGTGCCTCGGTCCACTACTATTTTTGATTTACATAAATGATTTGCCCTGCGCGTTGCAAAGCACGAAAGTGACCATGTATGCTGACGACACAAGCATTTCGTACTCTTCAAAATCTATAGCCGATATATATGAAGCAGTTAATTCAGAACTTAGTAGGCTTCTTCAGCTTTGGTTGGAAGGTAATAAACTTTCACTTAATGTAGCCACAACTCAAAGTATGATCCTTGGTACCTCGAGTAACTTGCACAAACATGATCTTGACAATACAGATGGTGATCCTAAGATCAATTTGCATATAAATGAGGACAACCTTGATATGGTTGGATCAAATAAGTATCTTGGCGTTCAGATTGATTCACAACTTAAGTGGAGAGAACATACAAGTTTTGCTATAGGTAAGATTTCCAGAGCAATTGGCATGCTTAAATATGCTAAAAAGCATCTCCCGTTGGAAATCGTAAAAAACATGTATACAAGTATAGTTGAACCGCACTTCAGAAACTGCTGCTCGGTATGGGGTTGTTGTGGAGAAACCCTACTTGATAAGCTGCACAAGCTGCGAAACCGTGCTGCACGTATTGTTACGAACAGCTCTTATGATGTATCATCTCTTCCTTTGATTGGAAAGCTAGGGTGGTTGACTATAAGAGAAATGATTGACTTTGAAATCGCAACAATGGTTTACAAGTCTCTCCATGGATTAGCTCCTGAAAAAAATATATGCAGCTAATGTTTACAAAATTATCCGAAAATAATTCACGGTCCCTCCGTAATACCGACACGGACCTTAAAATACCGCGCTTTGCAACCTGCAATGGGCAACGTAGCTTCTCATATCGAGGTGTGACTGTATGGAATAAACTAGGTACAGAAATAAAAAATGCCCCTTCACTGGCTACTTTCAAGAATTTGCTGAAACATTCTTTGAAAAACCAGCGGGTATGAAAGTTCTAATTGAACATGAAACATTTCCTTTTCTTAACCATAATAGACTGTATATAATTTTTTGTTTTTTTCTTTGTTACTACAGATTGTATATTAATTAGCCTAGGGTTTTAGACAGGGCACATTGTAAATCAGTTATTTTTATATTACTGAATGTAAAAATTAAAATAATTAAAAATGTATAAATAATTAAAAATAAAATCAAATCAAGTCAACAGGAGGGTATTATTTTTCACAAAATTGCTCCCAGAGCGTATAGTTTTGAAATAATTGCTCTCGTACAGGATTTTGACAAAGAATTTGCAATTTTGCTATTGTTTTTTGCCAGTTTGCTCCCAGACAGGGTTGTCAATTTGAAAAAAATTGCTCCCACACAGGGTGAAAATTTCAAAATCTCAGAGGCACACCCCCGTACATTTTGAGGCCAAGTGCCCCCCTGGCCCTGGATCCATCCTTGCAGGGTTCTGAATTTTGTTATCACCTGGTCCGCAGATTAGCCTATCACTTTTGTAACAGCCTGGACCGAGCGAATTTGCAAATGCAAAAATGCAAATCAGGATGAAGTTATGAATGGTTAATGCAATGTTGTCGTAGAGTTCGGGAAGTTCTAAAGTCAGCTGGCAAGCCTGATTATATATCAACCTTCACGACAACCATTGGCTGCTACTCCTGCCTGTAAAAAATATTCGAACGCCGATTCAAAACCGACTTGCCTGACTACAAACACTTCCTTCTAGGCCCATAATAGTAGCCTTAGTACTACTTTGTTTGTTTGACGTGATCAGATGTTTACTCGGAGGTAAGTAAGTTATTCGCAAGTTATTACAAAACTGCAAACACAACAAGTTTGCACCATTACTTTCTACCTTTGATACAAAATATATTTACACTTTTCTTTCATGATTGAAAACTTTTCTTTCAATAACACCTCTTGGACCTCTTGAGACCATTAATCATATGGAAACAAGAGGTCGCACTGACCTTTTAATGCTTTCCCTGCCATTTTAACTGGGGGCGTTTCTGATTAGATTTTTAACTTGTTATATTTATCTTATATTGTACACATGTCCCTACTATTTCTTTTCCTAAATTTTATATTACATTTTAATTCTAAGTTGTATGGCAAAAATTTTACACACAAACATGTATGCATAACAAACATATCAGGTTATATACTAACATTTTAAACTAACTAAATATTATATAGGTTACCAATAATTTTGCATGCGTAAATGGAACATGCTTTGTAAATGATGAATAAAGATGAATATTATTATTTGACAAATCCAGATAATATATTATGTTGACAAGTCCATGTAATACACATTGCCACAGTGGGCCAGAGGCAGACATTCGTGATTTTTGAAGTTTTCTAAATCGATGGTTTTCATGCAGTTTTAGAAAGTTGAATGATGTGGCTTTCTTGTGCTTTTGCAGTTTTTATTTATCATGTGTTATGAAATAAATACGATTTGTGTAGTTTGAGAAAATGTACACAATTGTATAAAATATTACACAAGCAGGATCTTTGCATATAAAGGTTGATGAATGTTTTGTTTACTAGCAAAAAGGGGCTGCAAAAGCCTGATTAGTACTGTCTTCAGAATAGATGAGCTATGTTAAATGAAAATCAAGAAAACACAATTTTTGACTGTTCCAGAAGGCAAAATCTGACTTCAATCAAGAATATCGCAAAAAGAATGAGGAGAAGCATACTGATATTTTCTGACAGTACAGCTTATGATAAATTCACTGCAAAAGGTTTCGTTCTGCTTCTCTTCGGCTAATTGAAATAAAATTATTTTCTTTTTTCCACTATTGCATTGGATTAATTCTCAAATGGCTATAAACTACTGGACTGCAGACCTGGACATGGCATTTAGTGGATGACAACAATTGATCACCATTTGCAGCCCTTCTCGAGGGTGTTTTTAAATGGGTCAAGAAATGGCAAATTTAAGCCAGACAAATTTTAAAATCAAATGAGACTGTAAACGAGGCGTTGTTTAATAGTACTGCTGTGTTATTCAGGCTACAGTAGCCTATCCAACGTGGAGCATTTTTTTTTTACTTGCCTGAGAGGAATTTTGGCCCCAGCCCTCCTAAATGTGAAAATTTTGCAATTTTCCTGGTAAGTCTTATTCATTGTTTAATTAATATTTTGAAAATGAGCCATCAACCGATACTGCCTGAGATATGGACAAATGTCTGCAAAATCAACATTTTGACCCACTAACTGCGTGTTAGTGACAATAATACATGTGCTGGTTTATAGCACTGATTATGGAACCTGGTTTCCTAATCAATACTGTAAAACCAGCAAACATATTTTTGAATTATTTAGCTGAGGATGGCATGAGTTTTGAGTACTGAAGCGTTCAAATAATTTCTTAATCGTTTACGTCGTACTAGATCATGTCTTAACCCTATTCCACCTGGGCTATTTTGATTCACTCCTCACCTAGGGGGGGGGGGCATTATGGCCCCCCTAATTATTTCCAAAACCAATAGAGTTACGAAGTTGTAACTTGGTATATAGTATTACCAACCTATTTGTGCTTCTAATTAAATGATTAAATTTTAATTAGTTGTGTGACCTGTTGCTAGGCAACTAGTTTTCTTCAAGCAAGTCTGTAATAAGGTTATGTATGGGAACTAAAATAATATCCTATATTTCAATGAAAACAAAGTTTATTCTTGAAAAGAAAACAATGGTTAAAATTCTATTATAGCATTATATTTTCTCGCAAAAGACAAAATTTACTTTTATTTTTTACATACAGTATATATTCAAACAATGAACTCATAAACTTCTATGACGTCATCGCTCTAAAAAACTACAAATGTAAATAAAAATTACCAAACTATAAATCATATGAAAGGTCTTGACGAGAGGAATCCAATAAGACTAATTAGTACAAAATAAAACACGGATTGGCCAAACTAGAAGCAATTTAGTGTTTTCTTTTGTGACCTCTCTCCAAATAAGGGCATTTACTGGTTATGTGACACATCTAATTAGTACGAAATTTATAGAATCTTGTAGAGCATTAAATGTTAGGAAAATTCAGTTAGCACCAGCATTCTAACTTCAATAGTTGAAGCACTGTATATCAATGTTTGGTTGGGGGGCCATAATATGGCCCCCCAGGTGGAATAAGGTTAATTAATTGTCTTCACTTGATCATGCCGTAATTACTGGATTTGTCACTAACATGAACCTGTCAATATATATACCGGGTGTCTCAAAAAAAGTATACAGATTTGGTTCACCCTAGTGATGAGAATTTAGCCCAAATCAATCCGAAAACATTTTTAAAACATACCTCGATAGTCAATTTGAACATTAACACAATTTTCGTTCCTAAGAAGTCGCGCGATGTCGTACGATGTCTTGCGATTTCGAACGAGGTCGCGCGATGTCGTACGAAAGAAGGGGACAGTCTTTCGTACGAAATCCGGGGGGGGGGGGGTATTTGACTTTCAATCGTGCGGGGGTGTGCCCACCGAAGACAAACATTTTTTCTGGCTCCAGAATTTTCCCCTCCGAACGATAGCCGATTCTAGAAAAAATCGACGAAAAGTACACTCCAAAACGTAAAAATCTGGCCAAGCAACAACCTGGTTTAAGAAAATACACCTTTTTGACAACCGGCTCTCGAAAAATTGCCTTCTTGCGATACCCGGCGCTAGAAAAAAGAGGCGAAAACGATACCCTGAAAAACGGCACGTCCCCCGTCGGACAAATATACTAAGTACCCCCCCCGGGACGAAATTGTAGCGCGAAGTCATGATAACAAATCTCAAAAGAGGACCTTCTTTCGTACGAAATCGTAGAGTGAAGGCTTGATAACAAAGCTTTAAGTGGGACCTTCTTTCGTACGAAATCGTAGAGCGAATGCTTGATAACAAAGCTCAAAAGTTAATGTATCCGGTAAATGTTCGCAAACGAAAAGCATTTTTTCGAAACGAAACACTGGTTATTCAGTTTACGCTAGATTTGACATTATCTTGGAGGGCAGTCATGGGGAGACTGAGCTTGTATGCCAGAACGCGGCTCGTGGATCTTGTGGAAAGAAAGCCCTACTTACGGATCGTAGACCTTGAACAACAGTTAGAGGAAGAGGACGGAGTTAAAGTTAATCGACAAAGCTTGTCAAGGTTTCTAAAGAAATATAAGGAAACTGGCCTAATACAGGATCTTCCAAGAGCTGGCTGAGTTCCCCTTCTAAACGTACATCACTCAGTTTATCGACGCTAAAATGGAGGAAAATAATGAATTGAGTGCGATAGAGCTCCGCGATTTGCTTCGCAAAGAGTTTAAAGAACGCCGGTCAACCAGCATCCTTTGCGGTCGCGCTTTGCAGAGAATGTTGTCATATGAAAATGGCCGCCGCAGTCGAAAGGCAACAAGCGAAGCGCGCAAAGGATGCTGGTTGGTTGGCGTTCTTTAAATTCAGGTTAGTTGAAGAACTGTCCAGCGCATAAGAAGGAAACTTGGATGGAAATTCCAAAAAACACAGTATTGTCAGCTTATCTCAGAGAACACCCGACAGGAAAGGCTGGAATTTTGTTTACGGATGCTTGCTACAGACGAGAAATTTGAAAACGTCGTTTTCTCAGACGAGACTAAGACCCCGTTTACACGGTGGCGGACAAGTTTTTATCCGTACAAGTTTTTGTACGGATAGGGCTTGCGTTTACACGGTACCTCCCTATCCGCACAACTATTTGTTCGTTTATCAGGACAAAAACTTGTACTGCTACGAAAGCGTACAAGTTGTGAACTTGTCCGGACAAAAACTTGTGCGGCACCGTGTGAACGCAATTTGCCGAACTTCTTTTTGTTCGGATTCACAACGAGGGTAGAATTTTCCTAAAATGTGGCAGTGCAAAAATGGTAGAGTTTGTTTTTGTGCTGTAGAGAGTCTTTCCGTGATCTCCTCGTATTTTTTCTTCACACTTTCCCAATCTAGGCCATCTGCAGTTTTGTATGCCTTGTAGTCGATTATCACTTGCATGAGTAGAGCTGTTTCTTCATCAGTCCAAACAAAATGTTTTTCTTGTTGTCCTTCGATTGACCCTTCTTCATATTACTTGCTATTTTCTGATCCTTGCACTTTGCAGCGATTCGATAACTTGCTGCCTGCAAACTAACATTTTATTTGCTCGTTAGTGCGCATGTCACAGTACAAAAATACGTTCAGATCAGGTACCGTGTAAACGGAAGGGCTAAGCGAACAAGTACTTGTCCGGTACCGTGTAAACACAACTTATCCGTACAAAAACTTGTACGGATAAAAACTTGTCCGGCACCGTGAAAACGGGGTCTAAAATTGCATTTTAAGACTTTTTGCTTGAAGTTTTCAACAAGCCTTTTCTCTTTTCACTATTTGTTGAAATCAACGATGTCAATGACACTTAATTTGTAATTTGTTTGTGGACAGATTTCCTTTTGAATCGATTTACAAAACGATAGGTATGTTGAGTGACTTTATATTGCCCGTCTGAGCATACCCTTTCATGTTCGAAGAATAATTCACCTTGGGGCTAGGGCTAGGGGTAAGAAGTTGTTGTTGTCTTCTTATTTTAAATCGAAATTACTTTTTAGCTACAAAAGCAACTAGTCTAATTCGATTATCTAAATACAAAATGCAAATTAAATTAACAGAATGATTTTAAAGAAAAGAATAAATACAGTTTCAATAGAATTAATTTCGAAGGCATACATTACGATCTAATCTAAAACACCACACAAGTGGAACACATGTAGAACACAAGTGGAACACATGTAGAACACAAGTGAACACAAGAGAACACAAGAGAACACAAGTGAACACAAGTGGAACACAAGTGAACACAAATGAACACAAATGGAACACAAGTGAACACAAATGGAACACAAGAGAACACAAGAGAACACAAGTAGAACACAAGTGGAGACAAAGGGAACACAAGTGAACACAAGTCAGAAAGTCTAGTTTAGGCCTAAACTAGACGTTTATAGCTGCAAAGCACTGACTGGATATATTGCAGCTTTTGGCAAACACTTCTATCACAATTGATATCGGATGCCTCATAAACAGTTTCCGTTTGGACAGTTCCAGAGAAAACAACAATTGTCTCGTTTTGAGTGATGTAAACAGCAAAGTCTTCATCCAGCAAAATATCAGCTTCGTCAACTCGACTTATAGACCACTGTTTGTCTGTTTGCTCGAAATATGCCGAAGAAAGGACAAAACTTCAGTGTCAGAACATAGAGTCGCAGAAAGAAAAAGTGTTTCAAAGGTATAAGAAAAAGTGTTTCAGAGCGGTATCTCTTATTTTGCTCTAAAACTCCAACCTTCTTTGGTGAAAATTCTCTCCTCTTTCTGTTCTCCATCTACATAGCAAACTAAATAGCAAGGTGAACTGTTTGTTTCAGCGCTGTACTTGTCAAAAATTGACTCAACTTCGATAGGCCACTATCATCAAGCTTGCAATTACCCATATCGGGTTAATCTGGACGGGGGCAGCATTCTTACTGACATTACTTTCTTTCTTTTGGAATGATTGAAAAGATTTGAAACCCATTCTTTGCAAATCAATACCAAAGTTAGACATCCAAATATATTTTGTTTATAGTTGAAAGACCAAATTTTGTGTAGACAATGCGTTGAAGAATAAGAAATGATTGCATTCCCCCGGTAAAAGAAGCTACGCAATGTTATCAATCGTTCACTTCCCTGGCAACGAGTTTAGTCCGGTATTTGTTAGAACTTCCAACCTGACAGCAAAAGAATACTTAAGAATACAGAGAAGTAGAGTATTCACTCCCGTCTGTTCTGCTGAGAAAATTATCGTCTCAAAATGTTTTGGGAGAAAGCTGGCTATTTTGGTATAACGTATACGTTTTGAAATTTGAGGAAATAGACCGTTTTGCCCAACAACAGTTGTGTTCTCTTGTGTTCTACTTGTGTTCCCTTTGTCTCCACTTGTGTTCTACTTGTGTTCTCTTGTGTTCTCTTGTGTTCCATTTGTGTTCACTTGTGTTCCATTTGTGTTCATTTGTGTTCACTTGTGTTCCACTTGTGTTCTCTTGTGTTC
>REGM01000066.1:126689-141797 GCA_004194415.1 Aurelia aurita
TTGTAAAAATACCTCGATAACCAGGCCTGTTTTATTAAACCTATCGTTCAATGAACAATAAACTCTTCAGGTTTTGCCATGCGAAGAACTTGTTGTTCGTATTAATTAGATTAAATGAATTCGTCAACGATTTCGCAATACGAATAACTTTTATGTTCGCATGAGATCGCATGAGTTCGCTTGCGACTTCGCATCACGAATTTCGTATTCATTCGCGCGAAATCGTACTTCTTCGCGCGAAAGCGAGCGACTTCTTGCGAATTTCGTACGAGTTAAGTTACGAATGGCCTGTACTGTACCTTGTTTGTTGATATTGATGCTTTGAAAGTTAAAATATTAATCTTCAAAGGACAAATTTGCCTCAACCTCGAAACCAGAGCTTTGGCGTTTGGGCCTAAGCAAATTCTTAAAGCACAGTGAATAAGTCAACAATAGACTTGAACAAATTTGAAACAGGTGGAGAAAAATTAAAAATTGCGAAACAGATACGTTTTAAAAAGTATAATTTACGTGACACTTATCATCAAGGGAGCTCCAAAGTAAACTTCAATCATTTTAATATCAACAACTGATTTCACGACTTGGGCCAAAACGCCAAAGCTCTGGTTTGGAGGTCGAGGCAAATTTGTCCTTTGAAGATTAATATTTCAACTCTCAAAGCATCAATGTCAACAAACAAGGTATCGATGTTCAAGTTGACTATCGAGGTATTTTTAAAAATGTTATCGGATTGATTTACGCTAAATTCTCATCGCTAGAGTCGACCAAATCTGTATACTTTTTTTTGGGACACCCGGTATATATCTGGATTTGTCAATTAATAATATGTTCCTGTATTTCACTGGCTTGGGCTTTTATCATGCCATCCTGAGGGTCAAAATGAAACTGTTCGTTGTTACGCTTGTCACTAAATTTATTTTTTGACCCAACTGCTAATTTTGTCACAAGGCCTTGATTCTCATGATTCAGGGTCATACAGAAGCTTGTTTGGTAGCTAGCTTCCCTTGCTCCTTGATGTTTGTTTGTTTATTGATTCACTGGGAAATCTGACTAACCCATGCCTGGCAAAATGTGTGGTCTTTCTTTGTAGATTATGTACTTCATTTGGCTTATGATATCATTAACATATACATATCTATTTTCAGTTTGTTAATAGTGTTCTTTAATTAATTTAAAAATAATTAGATTAGAAAATATTCACTTAATTAAAATTATACGTATGCATGTAAAAAAACTCGAGAATATTTCCCCGGCATTTTCCCCGTGAAGCGGGAATCCCGCCTAGCCGGGGAAATGATCATTGACCTTTCATATGAGAAAAGTTTCCCCGGCTAGCCGGGGAAACTAAACAATAGTGCTTTGTCTCTGGCGCCAAAGGATTAACGATAAACAAAAGAATCTTCCCCGCTTTGCCGGGAAAACCCTTTTCATATGGGAAAATATTTCCTCGCCTAGGCGGGATCCCGGAAGTGGTCAAGCGAGATCTCGGCTAGCCGGGGAAATGTTTTCTCATGTGAACGCTTTTGCTTTTTTATGTAGTTAAGCTATATGAGGCGCAGAGATGCAACAAGCTCAAAAACCTACAAACCTGGTTTGGAGGAAGGTTTAAGCAAAAAATTGAGGAAGGTTATGTAAAAAAATGCTAACTTGTAATTGTGTTATATCATTATACTTATAATTGTATTTAATCAGCAATAAATCTAGGCTTGTCTTCTTGTGATTAAATCTTAACTTATTTGGAAAAGATAAAATAAGGCTAGCATTTCATTCTGAGCAGACGTAAATATCACAAAAGAAGGTCCTCAAAATTATTTGTAGGTGAAGAATTTTCCCACAAATGCTAGAACGTGATTGGGAGAGTTATTCTAATCCATAGTGGTTGACGTCCTCAAAAATTTTCCTGTTGACGTAAATTTAAAGAAGAACCATCACAAAATTGTAATAGTTTCCTTTTTTGGATTGGCAATCATTGGATCGAGAAAGTCGTTTCAAGCCAAAGTAAAGGGCGTTCACTCAAAAAGACAAAATCGTGGAGATTGTGATTCATCTAAAATGTTTACAAAATTGTCGAAGTCTAAATGCTGATTGGATCGAGAGAGACAAAGACAATCTAAGGATGGTTTACTCAAAATTGTCTGAAGATGGTGGTGATTCATAGAAAAATGTTACACACTTTTTGAAAGTTCCATTTTAGTATTGGCAAACATGGGGTCACGAGAGGCATTCTAGGCCAACGTAAAGGGCGTGTCCTTGAACCTTTTCTGGGGTTTTCCCCAGACCCTCTTGTTTCAATGCCCCCGTTGATTTACCCTAGCCATGCCGTGGTACGATCCACTGAGTGCGAAGCATTTCTTCAATTTTTCTTTCTAATTTGGGCCATAGTTTTCAAGCGTAACGGTCCTCATATATCATGGCAAGATAAATGAATGCCTTTCTTGCAAATTACGTCTGCACCCTTCACTTCCATTGATAGATGTTTTTCGGTGTTGCAAATTATATGTGCACCCCTTAGAAAACCAAGCTTGCTGTATAAAAGCCCTTTTTGCGATGTTTTACAAAACGTTACAATGAGGAAGGTTGAGACCTAAAAAATCTAGGTTTGGAGGAAGGCCAAGGACTTTTTGCAACTCTGATGAGGCGGGATCTCGGCTAGCCGGGAATCCCGCTTCACCGGGAAAATGCCGGGGAAACTTTCTCCATATGAACAGGCTGTAAGTTACGGAAACTGATTGTTATTCCAAGTGCATCTATGAGTAGAACTATTTTGCCAAATTTTTATAAGTGAAAAATGTGTCAAAATAAATTGTAGTGTTTCTATCAAGGGCCAAGTAGACATCTATGCCTACATCTAAAAGGAGAAACTCGTCTCGGTACTACAACTTTTTCCAACCTGCATCACTACTCTTTGAACACAGCCATTGCATTGCCTCGATATGACGTGGAGCTAAATGGGAGCGATATCCCAAAAGCGTGCATCACTCTCAATAACACATGGTTTTTGATGATCTTTATTTTACTGCTTTTACGATTCCAGCGCTTAGCGCTGAAAACCGTAATTTCACCTTAGGCTACTTCACTTTCAAATTTCCCCAAGGATAGAAAGAGTTCGATTTCAAAGCATCACCCGGGGTAATGTCTGTGCAGTACAGTGGAGGCTGTTCAGTACAGTGGAGGGGTAACATCAGTACTGTGGGGGGATAGCATTGAGTATGGTGGAGGCTATTCAGTACAGTGGAGGGCTAGCATCAGTACGGTGGAGGGATAGCATCAGTACAGTGGAGGCTATTCAGTACGGTGGTCTAACATCACCTTTTATGTTTGGTGTATTAAATTTATTACGGATTACACAGGGTGTATTGAAAAAAATGCTACCGGGCGAAATGTTTCTCAAAAACGAATAGTCTGATATAAATGAGATAAACGTATTTTTTTATATGAGACCGCTTATAAGAAACTCAACTCTCAGATCGCTGAAAAATTAAGAAACTCCATTACTGGGAAAAAATTAATTAAGAAACGTTTTATTTTAGGCAAGGAAATCCTTAGCATATTTTTACTTTATTTTCACTTGTTTCCTGTATCATTTTACTCGGAAGGTCGTTGAGTAATGTCTAAACATTGGAAAGGCTTAAAAAACTTCGTTTTGAATTGTTCTTGAGGCTACAGGAAGTAAATATGAAGATTGTTATGGAACTTGTAAGAAACTCGCAAGAAACTCTGAGTACTCAAAATCTGATAATTTTAAAAAACTTTCAGTACTGGCTAAAATTCTTAGTTTCTTATAAGAAAAAAAGTACGTGCAACGATTTTCTGGAAGCCCAACTTGTGAGCTTTCATTTGATCCCATCTGCACTTTCATTTGGTCTGAAACAAGTGCTACCTCATTTTGACCTATGCTTACTTTTTTGTTCCTTGCGAATTCCCTAATGACCTGTTGTGTACAAAATTATACATCAAATGAAATCACATAAGTTGGGCTTCCAGAAAATCACTACTATATTTATATCAGACCTATTGTTTCTTAGAAATTATCGCACGCTAGCTTTGTTTGATACGCCCTGTGGTGCTAGAGAAGGACAGTTATGGAACAGGCGCTTCGTTTCCGCTTTGACTATGGTTTATCGGATTATTTTGCTATCAGTCCCGTGCAACTGAGCACGTAAATTTTGAAATGTAGTTTAGTCCAGGTATAAAAATTTCATTCAATAACAAAGGTATCTCCCTAAGACGAGAAAGGCGTCTACTTCAGCAAAAAACGTAATTTTTCTACAAGTTGCCATTCAAGCAGATGGATTGGTATCCATGTCTGATTTTCTTACTGTCTGCCCTCTTTTGTTTGATGAAAGTGGTCTGATAACAATTAACATATAACCAGATTGGGATGAGAAAGAACTGAAAGTTGATTAACCCTATTTGTGCAATCAAGAAGTGGTGAATGATAAACAAGAATTTAGGCCCACTAGTGGGACGACAACCGATAAGCCTTTTCCTCAGGTTACAACCTTCGTTATCTTTCTCGTCGTTGCTGTCTCTGTTATGATGTGCATCCTGTTTTCTCGCTCCTTTCGCCAAATATTAGGTCCACGATAACAGAGAGAACATAGAACTACATAGAACAACGATAAGAAAGATAACGAAGGTTGTAAGACAATCATTTTCATTAATTGCACATCTCATGCGAAGTAACCTGTGGCCTATCGCTGAAGAAAACCAAGCCCTAGTAGAAAATTAGGCGGAAACCTAGCAGGCTAGCGGAAACCGCACTCATCAGGTGCCAGAATAAACGCAAAAGAATTCTTTTTCACAAGGGAAAGAAGTAGAGGAGTTCTACAACATTCCCACTAGAAAAGTCAAAGATCAGCAGGAAAAAGGCTGTCAAATGTGGCTTTGAAGATTTAAAAATAATTTTGGTTCTCTAAATGTGGTCTTGGTTTCTGTAAGATTAGGCTCAAACAGGGGCGTCGTGGGTAGGGACTCTTAGGGGGGGCACAGTTCAGTAATTTTCCGACGGAGGTTTACAGTCAAATCCTATGACGTCATCACGCACATGCGCAGTTGATTTAAAGTGATCATGTATTCCTTTTGAAGACGTCACATCACTATTTGCGTCAATATCTTCATGTTCAGGTTATATGTTCTTGCAAGACACGTTGATTATCCCTAAATCAAGCTTTTTTTTTTTTTATATAAATTCTCCTAAAATTTACAATTTACTAACTAACAATAACATTACAGAACGACACCACAGGGAGCATGGAAATACATTGCTACCCTTCGGCGATTACATTTAACATAAATACTAAAATAAATACTAAAATAATATTAACAACTACATGAAGAAGAACCGATCTACAGTGAACTCTCTATGCAACGACTCCTCAAGGAAACCATAAATAAGTCCAGAGCTCGTTAAACGCAGGGTTCGTTGAACCAGGTATGGTTCAAGGGACCTGAAAATGGTTCGTTTAAGTAGAGGTTTCGTTACATAACTCATCAATCAAGTTCACTCTGATCAAGCTCACTCTGATATTTAATGCAGAGGAAATCTCTTTTTTGCTGAGTTAAAACACGTTCTCTGTCTTTAATCATTTTCGTTGAAAAACAGGCCCAGACTTTCTCAAACTTTAAGGAAATTATATAAACGACGTTTTTGTGTTTTATCCGCTCGTGCCTACATTGGAATTGTAACAGAAGTCAGTTAGAGAATGAAAGGCTTTAATCATGACACTCATACTAGTAACTAATAGTCTTACAGCATGAAACTCGACAGTGTCCTGTGGCAGAAATTTTTTTGAGAACACGCCCTCTACTTTGGCTTAGAACGCTTCTCTCGATCCCATGTTTGCTGTATTAATATAGAATTTTTGACCATTTTGTGAAATTTGTTGTAAAACGTAGCATCCCCAGGAACATTTTTGATTAAACATCATTTTCTTTGGCTTAGAATCCCTATCTCCATCCCATCTTCACCAATTGGAAACTTTGACAACTTTGTAACAGTTTTCTATGAATCACCATCTTTGGGGAAATTTTTGCGCAAAGAGACCTTATACTTTGTCTTAGAACGCTTCTCACAATCCAATGTTTGCTTGACCCCGAAATGGAAGCCTTAACAATTCTGTGATAGTACGTCTGGGAAAATTAAAAAAATGCAAACCTTTACTTTTGGCTTAGTATGACTCTCTTTGTCACTTTCCAGCATTTCTTGGACAAATTCTTACCCATCCTACCTATACCCAGCTACTTTCTCCTCGTTTTTGAATGAATCTCTAAGACCATCTTTTGAAAGAAGTGGGGGGGGGGCAAATGCACACCATCCCTCCCCGTGGCCACGCCACTGATGGTAATTACCTTAACTACCGTCAGGAAACTCTCCCTGTCTACATCTTTTTGTCTGGTCTCCTTCTCACTCTGGCACATCTGAGTTATGTCCTTGAACCTTGCATAATTATCTATGAGGACAAATATTCTTCAGCCAGGGTTCTTGCTTCCAAGATGCGAGTTCTTGCTTCCAATATGCTGCAAGATCCCAGTTTTTGCCGAAAAGCCGAACGGATTTGAATTTTCCGAAAAATTACCGAACTTCCGACGCTAGGGGGGGGGGCACGTGCCCCCTGCCCCCCGCCCACGACGCTTCTGGGCTCAAATCCTTATTGGTTGCCAGAGCACGTGGATATCATGCAATTTCACGCTAATCAGCCAATGAGATCGCTGCTTTCTAACCCCGTGATACAAAATCAGTCGTTCGAGGTGAATTCTCTAGTACCCTCACAAAAATTGAGGTCCATATTTTCCGCAGCATTCAGCATACACTCTCCGCTTCAAACAACAGTAAACTTTGGGTGTGTTTGATTGGCACCAATTCTGAAAACGGTAGACTTGGTAGACTTAGAATTTGTGTTTGATTGACTCGCAAATTCTCAAAACGGTAGGTTTGGTAGGTTTGGAAGGCCTTCTGAACCTTCTGCCCCAAAAGGAAGAAGGCTTGGCAGACTTTGGAGAGATTCTCGTTTTCATTAGCGAACCGTCATGGTGAATCCGAAAACTACCACCGTTTTGAAGATTTTTGTGTTTGATTGGGAAATACATCTCTGTCTCTGCAAAGTCTACTGTTTTCAGAATTTGGTAAGTTTGGCATTACCAATCAAACACACCCTTTGTATCATAAAAGACTTGTATCACAGAATGTCGCTGATATGATAAAATGATTCGATTCGCTTGACGCACTCATGAATAGTTTTCACACATCTGATTTAACTCAATCAATGCAAATAAACACAAAGAACAAAACGTTATTTTTGGGTGCACTAAGATACACGGTTTTTTGTTCTCTTTGTTTATTTGCATTGAATGAGTGAAATCAGATGTGTGATAACAATTCATGAGTGCGTCAATCGAATCGAATAGTTGTATCATATTAACGATGTTCTGTGATGCAAATCTTTTGTGTGTGATACAAAGTTTATAGTTGTTTGAAGCGGAGAGTGTTATGTAGAGGAAAATATAGACCGACGAAAGATTTTGCAATTCATTAAAGACGGGTTGTTTCTTATAAAAATTTCCTAAAGTTTAAATGGCAAACGAAGTCAAACTGATGCCTGAGTCATTGGTAAGTGAATAATTTTGCTCAAGAATTTACATTAACTTTTTCAGGGCCGTGGAATGGGTTTTAAGCAAGGACAAGCTTAGGCCCAAATGATATCTCTGACAGAAGTCATTGAAAATTGTCTGCGATTTTGAGATCTAATAAGAGCGNGTTCTGGGATGCAAATCTTTTGTGTGTGATACAAAGTTTATAGTTGTTTGAAGCGGAGAGTGTTATGTAGAGGAAAATATAGACCGACGAAAGATTTTGCAATTCATTAAAGACGGGTTGTTTCTTATAAAAATTTCCTAAAGTTTAAATGGCAAACGAAGTCAAACTGATGCCTGAGTCATTGGTAAGTGAATAATTTTGCTCAAGAATTTACATTAACTTTTTCAGGGCCGTGGAATGGGTTTTAAGCAAGGACAAGCTTAGGCCCAAATGATATCTCTGACAGAAGTCATTGAAAATTGTCTGCGATTTTGAGATCTAATAAGAGCGAATGTGTGTGGGTTATTGCTCAGGTCAATCTGCATAATCGCTGAAATTTTGAGCGTCAAGGCTGACTGGTTCCCAGTACCCTAAAATCCCGGCCGTTGACCGCGAGTGGGTGTTGTAAAACCCCCCATAGCGGTGAACCCCTTTCGCAAAATCAAACAAGAATGATTGTATGACGATGCTCGAAGATTGATCTTTAAGATAAGCCAAACTCCCCAAAAGGTTTAGTGGCACTTTAATCTTATAAGCTGTTTCTTATAAAAAAATACGTGTACTTCTCAGAAAATACTTCTTCCATGAGCCCTGTTTTATTCGAATCGACATTTAGAGGACTTTATTACTATTTGAGGAAAGGATTACGACCTGAAACCGTTTGAGGGAGAGTTAGGGTGGCTCAGCAGGCTTCAATTAAAACACCTTGAGGTCCCCTGGAAAAAATGTATTTAATCAAATTTCGTAGTTATTGTCGCTGATCGACTTTTTCATGCGACCCCCTGGTTTGCATACAACTTGGCTTTTCAGTTCTGGTCGAACAAAGGCTTATGTAAACAATTTCGCTTGACTTCGCGGCTTCCAGACCACAACGGAAGAGACGCGCTTGTGATAAACTTCTCTTGAGATCCTGCTCACTGATTGGTTTATCCGAAGAAGTTGCACACCCCTATACTTCTTATGTTATACACGAATTAACAAGACAGCAATAGACCTTTTCATAGAGGTCTGGGACGGCGCGCTACTTTTCTGGAAGATGGCGGATAGAGGGAATCCTCTCCGCGATGCAATCACTGAACTGGAGCTGAGAGCTGAAATGGGAGAAGCTGCGCACAAAATTTCGCATTTAAATCCAGCTAAATGGTTCATAGAAGACCAGAAAGGCTTAAAAGTTTATTTCTTCGAGTTTGGTGAATTTGGATTGTATGATGATTATTTGCCAATTTTAGATTTTTGTTTATGAATAAACGGAGATTAAATATTGCACTTTAACCAGAGGAATACGAAGGGCCATCTGCACTTTTGGTACAAATTTATGCAGGCAAAGATTTCCTGTGCGCTTTTAGCCTCGTAACAAAAGAGAGACTTTGGCGGGAAAATATTCGCCATTATAAATGCATTCGTCATTTCGTTCTCTCTGTTGTTTCTCAAAATCAAAGAAGAAGAAAGTGGTTTGCAGCAAATAATTTATATGCTTTAGAAACGAAAACAAATAAAAAGTGTTCTAGAAGTTTTACAATTGTAGATGAGAGGCCAAGTCAAAGAATTGCTGAAGTATGTTGTTTTGCTTGAAGGCATTTATTGTTTTGGTGGCATAGGCCTTGGCTGGCAAAATTTAACGCAGTCTGTGTTTGACTTTCCTTTTGAAAAAAAATTGTACGAATAAATGAGAACCCCGGAGTAGCGTGCAAGTTAAGAAGTTGCTTTGAACCGGTAAGTGGCCATATTTTAGGAGTTTTTTTTTTTATTTTTTTTTTTATTTTAAACATATTTACCCTGGGATACAATTCAGTTAAATAATTAAGCAACTGCTTTCCAATTGTCCCAGCAAAAGAAAAGAAAAAAATAGCTAATAAACCTAAACATTTAAAGATATAAACCTATGTACAATGATTTCTTATAAAACTAAACGTGTCAAAGAAAAATAAAGATAAAGATGCAGATCAGCTTTCCTTGAATATTCTCAATTCAAAGTTTTTAGTTTCGTTTTGAATGACTGAATCGAAGGGGCTAATTTCATTTCCGAGTCGAGTTTATTCCATGCGTTGGCTCCACGAAACGAAAACGATTTTTGGCCATAAGCTGTTTTCATTTTTGGTACAGCAAGATTGCATTTGGTATTCCGTAAAACCCTGGCGTGAACATCAGACAATCTGTCGAAGATATTACCTAGGTTTTCAGGTGCAAGGTCATTTAAGGATTTATATACCATTGTACATGTTTCTCGATTAATCAGTTTATCAATTGACGGCCAGCCAAGCCGCTGCAATAGAGGAGCAGCTGGAGTGTCAAAAGGGCTACTTGTAACAATTCTAGCAGCTCTGTTCTGTAATTTCTGCAAGGTTTTCAATTTAGTTGCCCCGCAACATCCCCAAACAGAGCAACAATAACTGAAATGAGGTTGAACAATACTAAGATACATATTCCTTAATGTATCCTCTTGCACATAGTGTTTAGCATACTTCAATAGTCCTATAGCTCTAGAGATCTTCTTCTGTGTACACTTAACAGTGCTCTCCCATTTTAGATTATCATCAATCATGAGACCAAGATATTTAGTTTCCTTCACAAGATCGATATCATTTCCATTTACTTGAAAATGTGGAATCGGTACCTATCGGTACCTATCGGAGTATGTACAGTACAAGCCTTGCTTGTCCTCTAATTGCTCAGTAACTGGGAGTTAAATGCGATTTTTCGCCGAAAACTTCGCCAACACTGTAACTCCAGTTCAGTGTTTGCATCGCGAAGGGGATTCCCTCTCGCAGCGTATCCGCCATCTTCCAGAAAAGTAGCGCGCAGTCCCAGACCTCTGTGAAAAGGTCTATTGCTCCGTGTACTATGTCACGAAAACAGTCACACAAGGTAGGCGCCCTTGGTTCTGGTACACTCCCTTCCTCCTACTATGTTGGGTCCTTCTTTATTTTCAGCAAATATTTTCACTTCTTGACCCAATGCAACCTAAGCCGGTTTTCAGAAATCCTCCCCATCTGAAATTTATTAATTACTCCGGAACCAAACGGTCTATCGAAATTCTGTAAAAGTACGGCATTACCCATATTCTTGTCAATCGAAAGATACATTAAACGCAATTGTCTTCTTTCGCAGCTTTTGAGACTGGTCATTTTAAAATATTTTATAGGTTTCAGAAGCATTATCCACTCCGCTAATCTAAAGATTTTAATCAAACTTTTTTACAACTGACACTATATGTTCACGGAAACACATGCCAAATTTGAAGGCAAAAGCTTTGCTAGATTTTCCGCAATAAAATTTTAAAGTTTGGTAGCCTACACGACAACAAACACTAGAAAACCTGGTCAATCGATTATCGATTGGCGAGTGCGAAAGAATCGGTGAAAGAATCGGTGATCGGTGAATGTGTGAAACAAGTCAGCATTCTTTCGAGATTGAGAAAGCAAATCTATATTTGTTCTTGCAAAGCTGTTTCGCTTGCAAATTTTCGCTTTGGCCTTCTTTAACCCTTGACGGAGCTAAGAGGAGGTCGTCTATAAAAAGGACAAAGAAAACTCCTACGCACACTATTGTTCCTCTGGCTAAACAATATCCACGCACGTGTTGACATCATCAAATACAATTGGCTAATAATAGAATACCCGCGCCGCGCGGGGCTTTTATATCCGTTGGTTCTCTTTAATGGCTTGAATGAATCGAATTCTTCTTTAAAGCTGAAACGCTGAAGTTAATTTGTGATTATTTTTCCTCTCGTTTCTATGAGCACAACTGAAAATATCGGTAAATTCGACTTCATGAAAATTTCTTGGATGCGAAATGTCTGAAAAGGGGCGTAAACTGTGACTTTGCCAGAAGGGCTCTTTGATAAAGTTAGCCAGGGAAGAGTAAAAATAGCTACCAATTCAAATTAGTCTTGTTATCTTGAAGAGTTCTTTTATTATGTTGAATACTTCTATTATCATCTTGAATGCTTCTACTAACAGTGACACCGAATTGATCGAAACACTTCAGACGTATTATGCGCATCTATTGAGATGCTCATTAGCATAACAAAACCACAATTACTTGCCAGGTTATATATATTACGGCTGCCCGTGTTATTTCGTGCATTCTCACCACTGGACTCCCGTGGCCGGACGTTTATCTCTGAAAGAATCCTTACGTGAATTTCGTTCTTTCAAGGCGCAGAAAGCAGTAAGCTGAATCAAGTCAGGCATGGCACAAGCTCAAGAAGCACCTTTCAGTTTGCAAGGAAACAACAATGGGTAGGTGTTTTCTTTGTATCTTTCGTTGTGCTTCTTTGTTTTAATTTCTGACTCCAAAAAATCGTACTGTGGATTTATACTCAGATTTTGTGTTTATCTATTTTTTTGTATAGTTTTAGATCTTGTCTTGTTGGTCAGGGCGGTCGAGAGCCAGCTCGGGCCTGGGAGTGATTTACGGGAACGGGCGTAAGGAAATTTTCTGTGACCACACCCTTCAGACTCCCGGAAAATGAGGGAAACGCCCTTTTCAGGAATAATAGTTTTAAAAAATTGCTTAAACATTCCATGTCAAGGTTATGCAAAAAATCGTATCTATGAATCAAGGACACCTGTTTGCGTTGGTGAAATAAAATATCAATATCGAAACAATACTTAAAGGACAATTCCGGGGTGTATAAAAGTAATGTCAAAAAACAACCTTACCAACTCCTGACGAAGAATTGCGACTTTTTTCCACATTTAGGCATCCGTAACGGCTGCCAATGTGTCAAACGTTTTCCATAAGTTAGGCCCAAGCTCGTCGCCATTTTGGAAGAGTTCACGATGAGGAGTGTAGCCTCGCTTTAGATGCAAGACGGTGATGTCAGAGCTTACGAGATTTGCAGGGAGAATTTTCTGATAGCCTCGTTTGCGTTCAATATGACGTAGGCTCGCACTGACCTTCTGGTCAATGACGTAGGCTCGCACTGACCTTCAGATTATAATACGCAATTTCCAAGGGAAAAGACGCAAAAAAGTTAAAAAAAAGTACGATACACCATTCATAACAGTATAATCTTTCATTTTATGATGAATCATACCAACCCCGGAATTGTCCTTTAACGGAACCCTAACGGAACCCGAACGGAACGGGCTTAAATGTTTGCAAAGTGATGTGTAATGTCCTACTTAAAGTCAACAAGGGGCTTCACCAGCCTTAAAAAAGTGGGGTGAACTTATTAAGGAGTTATGTCCTGAAAGGTATACCCAGCCTTTTTTACATCTTTTTTGCTCCTGAATAAATACTATCTTCCCTCAGAAAAACTGGGGTGGACATGTCCACTCCAGTCCACCCCGTGGTGACGCCCTTGAAGTCAACGGTTCCTGCAATTTCATTTTCGATGCCCAACACTGCGAGATCTGTCAGCCTGTCCTGAGTCATCGTACTTCGCATAGATTTTAGAGCAATAATAAATCTTTATGTAACTAGAGTTAACAAAAGTTAGTGAGTGCGGCGTTTTGAGAATTGGAAACAAACAGAAGCAAATTTTGGAACAGCTGTTATTAACAGGCCTTTCTAGTTCTGTTGGCATCACAAGGTGGATGCCTGTCTTGCAACCCGCTCGTTCTTGCGTGCAGTCAGCTCTGTTGACATACAAAGATCAATCCTTCAGCTACTACTTTGATAATTGTTCAATCGGAAGTAAAAATTTCAATCACCCATTGTCATGAGAGTTGTTTTGTCACCACAACTGAAATCAGATAAATAAACATTCCACAAAACAAGAGACAGCTTTGACGTTTGACCCGTTTGACCCAAAAGCAGCAGCTTCAAATTCAACGCTGTCGGCGTTCTCTTCGACTCGCTCGCTCAAATCGCTTTCGCTTCACAAGTCGCCATTAACTAGGGCCTCGTTTTCAAATTCTGCATCTGCGCCTTCGGCGCTCCCTGCGTTTGACCGTTGACCCCCGCACCGACCAGTCCATTGGACGTTCTCAAAATACCCCCACGCCCCACCCACCTCCCATCAAAACGTCCCAATGAAAATCGATGCAATTTTTCCGATCACGAGAATATTTCCCCGGGGGGTCTACCCCTTGGAGAAAAACAACAGGGATGTGCCTGCCAGAAACAAATTTTATGACCCTGTCCTTGAATAAAATGTTGAAAACATAATACCTGTCCTGGAATAAGATAGGAGAAACGGATGGTTACCATGAAAATAATTTTGCTGAGAACAATTTTTGTGTGAATTGCTCATATATAAACAGATTTGAAGTTATCGGGGGTGATGTTTTCCGTGACCACACAGAACAAAACGGACAAGACTCATTCGTTGCTGTCGAAATTCTTTCGTACTAATAAATTAGCTGTTAACATTGTTAAGGAAGTGTTGCGGAGAGTTCATTGCTAATATATGCAAATTAAACCAAGATGATCGCGAGCAGTGGCGGACTGGCTCAGAATTTTTCACCGGCCATGGGGGACTTAAGGGGGCCCTAGTGGGTGTGGCCTGAAAAATGAGGGTGTGGTCAAGAGAAAATTTCGTTGCAATCAGTGGCATAGCTAGTGCAAATTAAATGGAGGCACTAAAATGAAGGGGTCTGGGGGCGAAGCCCCCAGGAAAATTTTCGAGGACACTCCTTCTACTTTGGCTTAGAACACTTCTACAAATCCCTTGTTTGCCAGTGCTAAAACAGAATTTTAACCATTTTGTAACAGATTTTTTTATAAATTAGCATCCCACATAATTTTCTTCATTAAAAGAATATACTGCTACATTTTCCGAACGTTGAACTAAGGCTCGCGCTGCAGTTTATAACTAATCGATTTTTAAATCCCCAAATCACCACGAAAAGCTCAAGAAAAAGAACACTAAAATTTTTACAAAAATCCTTGAATCTAATTATGAATTTTAGCAGAGATTAAGGGTGTGTTTGATTGGTAATTCCAAACCTACCAGATTCTGAAAACAGTAGACTTTGCAGAGACGGAAATATATTTCCCAATCAAACACAAAAATCTTTGAAACAGCAGGTTTTGGAGAGTTCGAACACAGTATTCGGCCAATCGAACAAAAGTACAATGCAGACTGATGGCTTCGATTCGACAGGCCGAATACTGTGTTCGATTCGAACTCTTCTGTCGGACGTCTGCCAAACCTTCTGCCTTTTGGAGCAGAAGGTTCAGAAGACCTTCCAAACCTACCAAACCTACCGTTTTGAGAATTTCGGAGCCAATCAAACACAAATTCCGAGTCTACCAAGTCTACCGTTTTCAGAATTGGTACCAATCAAACACACTCTAAGTCATAAATCTTCAAAATCAGTCCAGTGAACGATTTATCGTGGTCTGTCAAAAGTGGATAGTTT
>REGM01000066.1:142219-186333 GCA_004194415.1 Aurelia aurita
TATATATATATATATATATATATATATATATATATATATATATATATATATATATATATATATATATATATATATATATATATATATATATATATATATATATACACACACATACATATATATATATATATATGTGTATGTATGTATATATGTATATATATACATACACAATTTTAAATCATTCGGCATAAGCTGACACGGTGAAATAATATTTATCATGAGTGGGCTACCACCATTGGAAAATCAAATGTGCCCCAGCCTGGGATCGAATCCGGGATCTTCATGCCAAAAGTTTCTCGAACATGCCACTGCGCCACTCAAGCACAATGAAATGTTGGAGAATCTGAAGTCATTCAGATCTCTGGTCCTATACATACAGGGTGTCCCAAAAAAATTGTGCCCCGTTTCCCTGAAGATTGTGACGAAACGGAAAAAGATTCTCGTCAAACTTTTGGATAATGTTGCTCTTCAGATGTTCAGTTAAAATTTGCTACCATTCCCGTAAAAATCCATTGAAAAATGATGGAGCTGTGATCTTCAGAAGACCAAATTTGTCTGATGACTGAAACCAGCGGTCGGCCATTTTTGTCTTACTATTTTGCAGCGATAAACAGCTTCATTGATGAACCGAAACAGCACTTTCCAATGTTATAGCTCTTGCAAAAATTCCAATAAGGATCCGGGAGTTCATTGTAATGTCATATGTTTATGCTCTACAATTTCCTTTCAACTATAATCTTCCCTCGCTGAAAGCCATATCAACACAAAACTGCTCTTTGTTTAATCCTACCTCGTCATTGTCTGCTCCTTGATGAGTAAGTGAAAAGATGAACAACAGAGAACAAACAACTGACAAAAGCGACGAAGTTGTTTATCGTTTTCGCTCGGATGACCATGCTTTCGACATAGGTAGGCCTATTGTATTACTGTATTCTACCAGGCAGTTTTACTTGCAATCTCCTACTCTCTTGTTTGCATGTCAGAAGCTGCTTATTGCTTCCTGACGAGATTACATGTCCATTTTGTTAGCATCTTGCTAAAATCTTCTTGAAACATCTTTAAACGTCTCCTGTGAGGTAAATACCATTGCTAATTTATCCACTTCACCTATCGCAGCTAGGATGCGAATGCGAATGCGAATGCTGAGAATGCGCGTTTTCTGTTTTTCTACAAGACTTTTTTTATTTTTTTTTATTTATTTTTTTTATTTTAAACATATTTACCCTGGGATACAATTCAGTTAAATGATTAAGCAACTGCTTTCCAATTGTCCCAGACATTGACTCCAAGACGCATGCGCTAAAACTCCATTACATTGTTCTCTCCTGTCACGCTGCAAGCTTTCCGCCATTAGCTGTTAAATGTCATGCATGCCCTGATTAGGCTCTAAACGAACTCATTGACCCTTCTATTCGCTTCGATACAACCCTCGGTGCCATGACAAACAGCAATGACCACAGGACACAGGAAGCAGGAATCGCCTATCACCCCATAGACTCTACTTGTACTTCGTACCCGTGAGTCAATGAGTCCATCACACAGACCATAACCCATAACCCCCCTCGTTATGGTCTGTAACCTCTGTAACGCAGGCTACCATACCATGCACCGTGCATGCATCCATCATCCGTTTGACATTGCAGATTCGATTTACGGCATATAAAGTTGCTACGCATACGATCCGCAACAAATATATACAGCAAGTGGAAGCTGTAGAATACAATTTCTTAAAAAAATCTATGGGAGAAAAAAAACATAATTTTGAAAACGTCCGGCTCTTTACCTCACTCTGGTTATGGTCTGTGATGCAGGCTAGTTATATGGCAATAAAAATGTGTTTGTTGCGTGTGGTACTATTAACAATGAAACAAAAATATAATAGATAAATAATTGTAGTACCATAAAATAGCGTAGATGTATAAAACACGACGTTTCGAGCATGTACTCGTTATCAAGTGAATCGAAATTAATCGAGTCGAGCAAAGAGAAGGCAAGATTGGACAAATAGGAAAGAACGTGAGATTACGACGTGACGTAACCTGAGTAAGAAATAGGAGGAAGATAAGAACAGAGTAAGAAAAGAAAGAACCTATTGTACATGTCGGCAACCATTCAACTGCCGACATGTCCATCCTTGGTTTATTGTATGCACCTCAAGTCAGTAACAAACGCAAGACTTTGGAGAAACGTTTAATTTTTAGCCTAAAAGCTCTTTATCCTAATGGACTTAATAAGCAATTTACATATCTACAATAGGTTCTTTCTTTTGTTACTCTGTTCTTATCTTCCTCCTATTTCTTACTCAGGTTACGTCACGTCGTAATCTCACGTTCTTTCCTATTTGTCGAATCTTGCCTTCTCTTTGCTCGACTTGATTAATCTCAATTCACTTGATAACGAGTACATGCTCGAAACGTCGTGTTTTATACATCTACGCTATTTTATGGTACTACAATTATTTATCTATTTTATTTTTGTTTCATAGTTATATGGCAGCTACACAGCTGATGATTTGATCCTAGGGCCAGGAGCTCAAAACCGAATTGGGACCCCTAGAAATAGGAATCTCCCTCGGTTCTCCTCAGAATTGGTTTTCCAATTCATCCAACCAAATCCGTAGGGCTAGGTACTTAGATTTTGACTTTTGATGACAAAACGGCTCCCGAGTAATTCCCCGGGGGCTCTGCCCCTGGACCCCTGTCTTCAATGTTCCTACCCAGTTTCTGGTGCTGCAGCTGAGAGAACGCTATCCAAAGCATCCTATGTGTCAAGATTGAGCAGACCTTTTAGTTCAGGAGCCACAGGATACAGTTCCTCTTTCGAAAGCAATGAAGCATATTTGTAGCATGAACGCGAAAAAAGCCGAAAAAAGTGAGAGGTATTTTTTGTTTATAAAAAATCTTTTTAAGAAGCCAAACTATCAAATCACCAAACAATTAATTAACTTGAGTACTGGATAAAAGGATTTAAGAAACGTTTTGATTTTTATCTAACCACAGCATGTTTCGCTTTTATTTCTTGTACTGCGTTTATCTTGGATGTTCAAGGCCTGAGTTCAGAGGTGACACTGCAGAGAAATTTGTCGAGTTTGAGAAATCAGCAACATCTATTTCAAGTCCAAGGGGTCCCTCCCGGGGGGGGGGGGGGTCACTTCCATATATACTGGTACGGGATGTGCCATTTTTTGGGGTGGTTTTTTCAGGCAGAAAATAAATTTTAGTGTGTCATTTTTGGTAACATCATAAATAGCCATAAGTTTGGGGTATCATTTTTGGTATGATCATAAATTTTGGGGTATCATTTTTAAAAATGATTCTTTTTTGGTAAAGTTTTTAATTTCTTGACCTATTATATTGAATTTTAGGGCATGCATTTTGCATGGCCTGTAAATTTTGGGGTATCGTTTTTGGAAAATTTTATAAATCTTAGGGTGTGATTTCAC
The DNA here is from genome assembly GCA_004194415.1 of Aurelia aurita. Classification (NCBI taxonomy): domain Eukaryota; kingdom Metazoa; phylum Cnidaria; class Scyphozoa; order Semaeostomeae; family Ulmaridae; genus Aurelia; species Aurelia aurita. The sequence goes on from REGM01000066.1 coordinate 145,662, forward strand.
ATGTCAAAATTGCACACCCCCGTCATCTCCCTATTGAGGTTACCCCCCGAGGTGTCCCTGAATGGAATTTTTTTGTAACTGCCCCGTGAAGATGTGAGACAAAATAAATTTGAAAGATTGGGAAAGGTCTGGAACGAGACATTGCGTTTTTGTTATTAGGGGAAGCAGGGGCGGATCCAGCCCAAGGCATGACAGTCGCCAGCACGAGCGCGAAGCGCGAGTTTGAGCTGGATCGGAGGAGCGAGCGCGGAGCGCGAGGAATTTGGGGGTCCGGGGGCGTAGCCCCCGGACAATTTTTTGGGGGCCACGCCCTTAGGATCGCCGGAAAGCGCCCCTTTTTTAAAGAGGGTGGTTTTTTGTGTGCATTTATTAGAGGTAGAAATCATCCTTTCGTAACTAACAATCACTAGATTAAAAACCAAAGATATAAAAATTAAAGTTTCCTTCGTATTACATTATTCCTTCGTATTACATTAGTTTCCTTTATTAAACACAGTTCTTTAGAGTGGAAAATTGAAACAACATTGAAAACATCACTCACCAATAATAACTGATTCTTAGTATCAGTTTTCATATTTCATATCCTTTCCTCTTCTGCACTACAAACAACACGTTGGTAAGAACAAATGCGAAGGGCAGAAGTGTCGATTGGCAGCTTCTTTGGGCTCTTTGCAACAGCCTCACTAATTGGAGCGACTTTTCCAAGAAAAATAAGCTCTGCAGTTGATAAACTTCTCAGCCCATCTGCATCTTTTATCTCAATGAAACCTTTTACTTTCTCAAGGATATCCATGATAAAAATGCTTCCAAATTATGAAGTAAATGATGAATATTTTGGCGTGTAAACTTCTAGCTGTCGTCGAGCTTGGAGAGTGCTTAGGCTAAAAGCCAAAGGTCAGAGTGAGGCTGTAGTTTGGAGGATTCCGAGATCACATACATCGCCACGACAGTCTCACAATCTTTCCTCCATACATGTTGTACTGGATGCCATTTATCATCCTTCGCCACTACCGTCGCACAAGTATATCACATACATCACTCACAATAGTGCCTCTATAGATTTGTATAGGATGCCATTTATCATCCTTCGCCACTACCGTCGCACAAAATCATTGGTCAATGCAAAACTTGCTATTGTTGTGAAAAGAAAAGCTGCTCCAAATATAGAAAGCATACAAACCTGAGGAAGCAGAACGAGGCAAATCAAATAGGGACTCTGCAACCAGGTAACAGATGATATCTGAACTAACAGAATAATAGTGCAGACTCCCTTTATCGCGGGGAATAGAAATAAAAACAACTACAAGTGTCAGGAATTTGGGATCGAATTAAGATTTTCAGCATAACAAATTTAGGATATTAGAGCTTGAATTTTCCTTCGTTGATGGCTCACAACAAATCGTTGGATATTTAACTTAATAAGAATGCGCTTTGGGAAGTTGACCGTCTTCCGTGCGACTGTGGCGACTGTCTGGATCCGCCCCTGCGGGGAAGTTGTAGACTCGCCCCAAGTCTATTTCCTGAAGTCCGCCTTCCAGCATTCCGTAAAGGAACAATCAAGGACCCTTGGGGGGACTCGCGGAACTTTAGGCAAACCTTTCAGTCTTAGACAAAGTGAATATCCTTAGCTAAATGGTCTACAAAGTATAATGTGCTGTCACTTGTTGGCATTTGTAACAATAGTTTGCAATAGTTAGGAATAGATGAGACGTTGAGAAAAGAAAACTGAATTTTCGTGTTGTTTCTCTTTTTGGTGAATATTTGAGGATTTTAAGTAATTTTCAGCTGAAGGACATTTCACTAAGACAGCAGATGGCACAGTTTAGGTGTAGTGATCATGAATTATTGATAGAAGTAGGTCAGCGTAAAAACATAGCTTGGGAAAGTGGGAAAGTAGAATTTATAAAAAATGTAACGCTGGGTTGCATCAAAACATAGCTTTGCAAAGTAGAATTTATAAAAAATGTAACGCTAATTGTATTGAGGACGAGATACATTTGCTAATCGACTATAGTGCATACCAAAATTTAAGGGTATGACCTGAGTCAGTAAATAATACAAATAATATTGCAAGTTTTGTTATTTTATGCTCGATTTTATGGTATTGATTATGAAAAAACTATAAGTAAAATTCTTAGTTTTTCTCAAAAAAATATGGGTACTAACTTCTTCATGCAAGGCAAAGGCAACAGATGAAGAGAGGCAATCACGTAAATTATGAACCTAAAGTTCGGTATTCTTGCTGAGCAGTAAGGGTTTTAGTTACAACACAAAATTGCGAGAATTGAATCGCCCGCCGATGGGCTTCTGAATCAAATAAATAAAGTGCCCTAGGCAGATGTTTAGATACATCCTTCTTCTTTCGATATATGGTCTTAACCCTATTCATACTGGGCGATTTTTTGGTTAGTTTCGACTGGGGGGGCGTTTTTGGCCCCCCTCTTTTATTCCAAATCTACAAGAGGTATAACAATGAGTCTTACACCTATTGTTCTTTGGACAATTAGCTTTTCAAATATAGCAATGCTAATTAAATAGTCACGTGATTCGTTGCTAGGCAACCAAAAAACAAGGGGGATTTGACAAATTTATAGCTTCTTGACAAGAAAAATTCTATTTAATTAATTACTCTACAGATTTCCTCCAAAATTGTTGCAAATAGTAGGAAACATATCATAGATTGAAAATTCATACTTTGAAACAATTTCCAGTACCTATTTTTAGCATAATTAGCTTTAAATTATTCTTTTGTTTCATGTGCTGATTATCTTCGCAGTTTTTGTCCCTTTTTCTAGTAAATATGGACTCAATTTGACTTAAATAATGAAGATGAACCAAATTAGATGCAATTTATTTATATTTTACACTTCTTAATTGGAACAACGACGTCATAAAGGTGAATGACGTCATAGATATTAAATTTTGCTTATGTCAGCAAATTTGAAAAATTATATATCAAATGAAAGTACTCATCAAAAGCAATCAAATGGTGCATGTTTGAGATCAATCAGCCAAGCGAGGCAAAAACTATGGACGTTCTAAGCTTATTTTTGTTGACCACTCTCCAAATATGGTGTTACTGTGGTCACGTGATCAAAGTCAGAACAATGATATGTAGAAATTTTAATTGCCAACTTAATTTTACTAAAAGTCACCAAGCCTGGTTGTCATATCTTGTGTGGTTTTAGCGCAGTGTAGCAAAGTGTGTTAGGGGGGGCGAAAAACGCCCCCCAGTATGCATAGGGTTAAAATTATTTTTAGCATGCAAAACGAGTGACCTAGCCACCTGGGTTTCAGATAAACTTTTGTAGTTTGCTTTGTTTTTCTTCGTGATTTGACCAACCGGGCATAGAATTCCTTTTGTCTGCCGTCGCTCGCTTATCGCTTTGTAGTTGGGTCTCAATCAAAATCGATGGATGCTATTGTCACATTGTCTGCCCTTGTAGCTTACAACAAGTTTTGCTTCGCATCCTTAGCATTGCTTTCCTGAGGCACAAAATTGGTAGCCTGCGTGCAGACTCTGCGCGCAGGCTACAAAATTGGTTGTCCTGGTTTTTGAACAATTTGTGCATGATTCCTTGTTGAGCGGTGGTGGGTGGTTGTTGTTGTATAGTGAAGCAAAGGCCTCTAGTCGTAAGTCTAGAGCGCGCCTACATAATTTTATGGGAGAAAATAAGAGAATGTTTATCAGTATGGTTATGGTCTGCACCCAGCTGGAAGCAAGAACCCACCGCTTGTTAGTGTTATGACTGTTATGAAGCACTGTTAATGTTATGACTTGGTCAACAGAATTCTGTTTGGCGGATACTTCTTTGAAAGAAACTAAAACTGCCATTCAAAATGTTATCATCATTTGCAACAATTTTAAAGTGAATCAACCGAGCTAAGTGGAGGTCATCTATAAATAGGACAAAGAAAACTCCTACGCACGCTATGGTTCCTCTGGCTAAACAAGATCCACCTGCGTGTCGAAATCATCAAATACAATAGACTAATGATAGAATATCCAGACCCCTTCCGCGCGGGGCTTTTATATCAGCTGGGAAATTTTGTCAAAAACGTCATTTGAATTTTTGATTTCATTTTACTTGATATGTATCTGTTGAACACACACTTCTTGCGCAGTGCGTTATCGACTTCAATTGTTCAAAATCACTTAAATCCACAGACGAGACAATGATAGATAGCCTTACCGAAAAATACTGAGGAAGATTTAAGTTCCTGTTGAATTAAAGTTCATTTGTTAGCAGAACGACATTAAAGGACGGGTCCATCTAAGATCCCTAAGACCTTTCTGTGATACACTCAATTTTTTCATAAGTACCCGCTCCTTTTATCTTTATTCAGCATTTGTCGCTATTTTTAAACCAATTTATAACCGATTTTAGGGATAGTTTTCTTTTTCACGCATAAAGTGAATGAACGCTGACATCAGAAAAGAGATCAGTGATACAAAGCAAAAAATTTATATTGAAAACAAGAAGGATACAATCCTTGCATTTTTCAAATTTCATATCCATATGTTTAATTGCTTTTGAGATACATCATGTCAAAGTTTGCATAGTTTTACACCTATCCTATTTTAGCAACCTTTTTCTGACGTCAGCATTTAACCACATGACATCACGCGCGATAGGAAACGAGTTTGGTGTTTGACTCATGTTGTATTAATATATTAATCTTACCTTTGTCTTTATTTCTCTTGCCTTCTGCTTGTTATTCAGCTTGAAACAGGCCTAAATGAGCCAGCGCTGCAACGTGATCTTTCGTCGCCNTTTCAAACTAAAACAAACAACAAGGTCAGCTAGGAACCCAAATGAATTAATTCACCATAGACCAAACCAAGTTATTTTCGGTTCAAAGAGTCTCCTATCGCTAGGACCACAAATTTGGAATGATTTGCCCAAAGAGATCAAATTAGCCGAAACACAATGGGATGGGCCAACTTGCAACTGTAATGTTTGTAGCTAGCAACAGAAATATGCAGATTATATATATTCCAACTTGCAACTGTAATGTTTGTAGCTAGCCACAGAAATATGCAGATTATATATATTGTTAGTAGTTTAAATATTCGATTTAGATTAGTGTCTATTAGAAGCTAGAATAAGATTGAATTAAAATAAGATGACAGACAGACAGACAGTTGGTATTTTTTTAAACGATTTCATAATAATAATAACATATCAATATTTATAAAGGTTTGATTGGTCAGCTAAGAACAGCTGCTATAAATCAAAGACCTGTGTCCAACGAAAAGCATTAAAAGTACTATTTACAATAAAAGGTTGCTTAAAAATGAAAATCAAAGTCGTTGCATTTCTTCTTGAAACTCAAAACTGAGTTCTCATTTTTCATTTCAGGTTACATACTTTTCATATTATGATTGTTCAGCCGCATAAGGAGAATGAAATTTACTTCTATTTAGGTTTAAGATGTGAATAAGCCAATTAGTCAGAAGCAAAACAATAGATGCTAGCTCTACTTGCTTAAACTAATTGATTGTAGGAGCTGCACAAACAGGATAAATAAATAATCACATGACGTACTCAAAATTTGACGTAGCTAGACTTGCTAATTGGGAGTGTGAGAAATCCTGACAAGTCCAACAAGCCAGAACGTCATCTTGTATGGGGCTTGTTGGACTTGCCCACGTCGGGGGCTTGTATGATGCATACCTAGTATTGTGTCCTTGTCCTATACACGTATTTTTTTATAAGAAACCGCTTATAAGAAAGTCAACTCTCCGATCGCCAAAAAGTTAAGAATCTATGAAGGCTTCCAATTTTGATACCAACAGTCCAGGATAAAAATGCTGAGGAGACTTAAAAATTATGAAATTGGTTTTATCAATATCAAGTGACAGTTTGTTCACTGAATGTTTAGTTTGATAGAGGCTACGGGCACCTGGCCTGAAAGCTCATTAGAGTTCTTTCTAGGTGTCCTAAGCTACTAATTTGTTATTAGATCGGTAGTAAAGTATTAAAAGTTCGTATGTTAAATCGTGTTGATGTTTTTAGCTACCGTAGATATGTTGTTTACTAGTTTAATAGCTTGAATTTTGATGAAAATGAAATGAAAAATGAAATGAATTTTTAGCACTAGGCCACCAAAGAACAATCTGGGATCTGGTCCAAACCATCACACATGTGGAACACAAATGAGCGCAAGAAAACACAAGAGAACACAAATGGAACAGAAGAGAACACAAGTGGTGGGTTGGCAAAACGGGAAAATTCCTTCAAATTTTTAAGTGTTCTCTTGTGTTCACTTGTGTTTGACTTGTGTCGTGTTTTAGGTTAGATCCTAAAGAGCTAGTTACTTTAGTTTCGTGTAGATGGTTGGACTGCTTCCAAACTGGCAAAAACGAACACAAAAAGTTAATTACATTTACGAAAATTAAATTAGTGGAAAGCGAAAACAACAAATATCAAATTCCATACGGACTGTCGACTGTATGGCAACATTTTCCAGTATTTGCGAATTGGATTTTATCTGGCTTTTATCTGTCTCTTTGTATTGTGTCTATCTATATAACACTCCCCAGTAACGACCCCGCCGGGCATTGAAAAGAGAGCGGGGAAAATTCCCAAGTTATAAATTTTAGACCAGGATCACAAAAATCACGGCGTGGAAGAGCAAAATTTCGGCGGGGAAACAAATTTTCTTGGCGGGTCATCATTTCACCTTGGCGGGGAAGCGTTTCAACGGGGTCTGGGGGGTGTTATATACGCCTAATAAGGTTGACAGTTCAGAGACAATAAACATGTGTATGGTCTATGGGTACTGTATAGTGATACACTCACGATTTAAGTCCCTTTACTTTCACTCATTGAATTGAATTGAATTGATGTTGTTGTTGTCGCTTCAGTAGTTGTTGCGACATATTAGTTCAGGGGAACGAAACTACACGAAAATACGAAAATACGAACAAATTGGGCCTAGTATTGTAATATCGTCTCATCTAAGGGTATGTTGAGACAACCACGTAGATGGCTTGAACTGTCTGGTCGAAACCACTGATTCTAAATATAACGCTTCAAAATTCGGGTTTCTGGAACTCACGCCCGACAACACCTTTCTCCAGACGCCTGCTTACGCCATTTATAGCAAAATTTAGCTTTAGCGGGACAGCTTTCTTCCAACAGAGGCCGGAAGTGACGTTGGAATTCAGACTTGGTGTTGTCGGGCGTGTGGACTTAAACATGAAAATACTAATTAGCTGGAAGTTGAAGCAAGATAGAATAAGGATTTTACCTTGGCTGGAATTGAGAGATTGTACCTTCGATTCATAAAGTTTAAAAAGTCAAACTGATCAATAGAATGCGCAACGGCATCGTTTTTGTAGCTGCGAGTTTGCGCGATAATGGAGTTGAGTCCTGGCCAAACGAGCAAATTGTGTTTGCCAAACATTTGAGATTTGCATGCAAAGCAATGTGCTCCCGTCGCAAACGCCACGTCGCAAAATATTGCTTTACTGGCCAATGTTTTTTAAATAGAATAAAGATCAAAACTTTTTGCTTGTCAAAAGCAAAAATGCTTTTCGAACAATGGTTTGCGACCGGGTCAACATTTTGCTTGGCAAGCAAATCTCAAATGTTTGGCAAACAATGTTTGCTTGTTTGGCTAGGGCCTTAGTTAGGGCCTTCAGGTGAGATCCCACGTATCTGGTCACAGCTTTGTAAATATCAGTTTGTGTTTATATGTGTGCCGGGCTGGCCCGCTTTGCCGAGATCCCGGTTATCGAGTGCCGGGATCCCGCCTGAAACGGGCTGGCTTTTCTCATATAAACAGAAGAAACGGGCCAGCCCGCCTGTGACCACCATGACTGGGTCATGACGCACGCGCACAACAGAGCAGATCAGGTCATTACGCACGACTTAGGTCGTGACGCACGCGCACAACAGACATTTGGCGCCAAAGGCCGGGCTGGCTCATTATCGAATCTCTCATATAAAACCGAGCTGGCTTGAAGGCGGGCCAGCTCGCTAACAGGCCAGCCTGCCTGCCTCATATAAACAGGCTGGCCCGTTAATTACCTTTAAGTAGCTAGAAAATCCTGACAGCCCACTTAAAAACAAATAACTGACTGAACTGACTGACCACTTCAGCAGTCGCATTACTCTCTTCGGAATCAGGATGTCATTGGGCGAATACTTGAACCTGAACGGAGACTTGCACTATCTGTTATTGTTTTTAAGAAAAATCTTTCGTCAATGATCCGCCCACCTGCAAAATCTGTCTTCGGGATGCATGACCCAATAGGTTTATCCCACCTTACTCAACTTAGGGTTGGAATCAGCAAATTGAACTTTCACAAATTCAAGCATAATTTTTAGGATACCGTAAACCCAATGTGCGCTACAAAAGATGGTATTGAGGATATGGAACACTTTTGTTTGCTTTGCCCTTCTTTTGGGGTCCCACGACCAAATCTTCTTGCTGGAATTCTTGCATTATTACGACCACTTGAGTGCAAGTGCACTTGGATATACCAATCTTTCAAATGAAGTTCTAATGCAGCTCTTATTGTATGGCGATAAAGACCTTCCTAATGATGTTAACAGGAATATACTCGAGTTTTCCATGAAACTGGTCGGTTTGATTAATCTTATTTCAAACTTCGTTACACGCCATGCAACCACCGAGTGCTTTTTTGCAACTTTCTTAACGGGGTGTCCAAGTCAGACCCAAAACAAGTAGACCCAAAAGAAAATCGCGTAGACCCAGACCAAAATTCTTGAGTTTTACGCAGACCCAGAATATTGAAAGCAGTTTTGAGATAGACCCGACATTTTACATAATATTCTTAGACCCAAAATGTCAAAATAGACTAAAGAGTATTTTCTCAGTCAGATATTTGTTTTAACTAAAAACAGCCTGTTACAGTGACCATCAGTGGGCATGATTGATTTTGTGCTAATCCAAGTTCCCCTTTCTTGCTCCCCCCCCCTCGAAATCCTTAATTTCATGCTTTTCTTATGCAATATTGACACAAGCATATTTTTACTTTTGCTCTAAGGATATTTGGCCCCCTAGAAAATTTCTCGTCGGTACGGCCTTGACGTTATGCTTTTCCTATCGCTCTTCAAATCTGATGAGATTTCCTTATTTCAAATTTTGCATCTCCCAGTCGAACTTCCTACTTTGTGCATGCGCTGATTATATTTGCTCTAATTTGCTAATTTTAGTGAACATTCGTGAACAGTGAACTTTTGTGAACATTCGTGGTAAGAAATGACATTTTGTACTTTTTTCTTTGCCTTTAATAGCTATTGTCCATCATCTTGCTGAGCCATAACATTGAAATTTTCCATTTTGGGGTAAATCAATAATTTCTTTTCTATCAACAAATGCCCAGAAGCCTGATCAAGTCTGTGTATGGGAACTGCACAGGCCCATCGGAAGCGGGGGGCTGGGGGGCTTCTGCCCCCCAATAATTTGCTAAAGTTTGTTCCCTTTCTTTGCTGAAAAGGCTGTAAAAGCAAAGATTATAGAAAGAAAGATTTGAACTTACTTATATTCAAGATTCAAGGAGGTTATCAACTGAAGTTACCAAGTTATTACTGTTCATATAATTGAATTAAAAAGCAATCTATTTCTAAGTGATTTTGGAGTCCTATTTTGCAAAATTTCCAGGGAAATCCTTTTGTCAGTGGCAATCCTTTGCTCATTTAAATGGCAAAATCTTTACGACAGGGTCCTTTTCCGACTATCTAAAGGGCGTGGTCACAAAATTTTTCCCGGACCCCCATTTTTGCTCGCTCGGCGTGCATTTACTTCCAGCCCCCCAATATGAATTTCGTTCCAACGGGCCTGCTGCAGTTTATTGCAATATACCTGAAATAGTCCACTTCATCTAGATTCGCGCTGGCTTAAACGTGTTCCTAAATTCAGGCATTTTCAGTTAATCAAGAACAACATGCTGTTTTTTTGTTGGTTGGTAATCTTGGACCCGCTAAAACTCAATCAAACTCCTATCTATTTTTCAAGCAGACCCAAACGTGGTCTATCTGTAGACCTAAAATCAAAGAACCTAAATAGTAACAGACCCGAGAAAATTTACCCTAGACCCAAAAATTATAGGTAGACCCAACTCAAAAAGTGCCTTGGGTCTGACTTGGACACCCCGTTTCTTATGTTCTTCATTTTTGTAATATTTACGTCTAGTTTATATAAAATTTCTTTTCAACGTTTTCATGTAAGTGACCACGGGGTAGTCATAGTCTTTGCTCCTCGTGGTATCGTCTTCGTAGTATTGTTAGATGGATTATAAAAAGAAAAGAAAAACAACCTTTACACTCCAGATTTTTTCTCATGTTCAGTGACAAGGAATTGTGGATCTCCTTTTTGAAATAATGACTGGGAATTATGGCCCCAATTTTGTTCTCGTAATTGCACATCTCTATCACACTACCCCCAAAGATGTGACAAGCAGGACGAATAGCCATTACTTTAAAATGGAGTCCAGTAAAAAATTACGTCCAAAATGGAGTCTAGTAAAAATTACGTCAAAAATGGAGTCTAGTAAAAATTACGTCAAGGAGCCAAACTGGTTCCAATATTGCCCAAGATTTTTATTATTGTTTAGCCTGCTCACGACACCGTCGCAGACTGCTTTCTCGACCAATCTTTGATATCTTGATTATTTTCAGAATTACAGCATCTTCTATGTTTCGAACAGTTTTCCGGTTGTGACGTCATCAAATTGCTAAATCGTAAACCAGAAAAGCTACGGATATCTGCTTACAGCCATATTATAGACCTTCATAAACTATGGTTTTCTTGAACATTGTACCATTTTCCTCTATTAATTTAAGATTTATGATGATTTAAATTTTTTCAAAACTTTCCATGAATTCTTTCAATACAAAGAAAAACGCAATAATTCTGAAAACAATGGATATATCAAAGATTGCCAATGAACACTTATAACGAAGTACCTGAAGTTCCTTTCAAGTCATTAAATCAAACGAAAGATGCATTAACCAATCGTGCAATGCCTTTTATAGGTTTGATTCCTATGCTGTCTTTGATTGGCACGGAGAAACTGACCGGAAATTTCGTCGGAAAACATTCAGCAAAAGAAAGACTGATATGTATTATCATAAGCTGCACCTGCTTACAAGTTTCCTTTGTATACATGCAAGGGAAATCAGATGAGCAGAGCCATTATAGTGTCGGCTTGACGGTTGTGAGAATCATTCTTGCTGCTCTGCTCTGCTCTGCTCTGCTCTGCTCTTTCGAACTCTTTATCACCTCAAAGAAAAATTTTAACAGTTGCCTTGTTTTTAGGGAGGACGCCTTGCAAAACGCAATGTTGAGTCGTGCAGCCGTCGATGAAGTCAATTTTACAAATGTCGAAGAAGAGAAACCAGGGTAAGTTAGTTCTTCCTCGAATAGTTTCTAATAAGTTAATTGGATAAGTCCAAAAAATTGCACTTTTTGGAATATTGTAAAAGCTGATCGTATTAACCACTTTTAAAGGTTCTTGCTCCCCCTGCGGGAGACACTCAGGAGTTTTTCATAGGGGGAAGATAGAGTCTTTCCAAGAAAATTCAAGAGACCGAACAATATCAAAATCTGACAATTTTTTACCCAGAAATATCAGTCATTTTTACGATCTACAGGTTGTTGTTATGCCTCATAGTGTCTGAGATCGCCCGATTGACACTTATATCAAATACTAAGATCCTTGAGGCTACACTGAAATATATATACGCAACAGAACGCTTTGAATGAACCAATGCCACCCTTTTCTTCGACGTGTATGTACAGTGGGCTCTTTATGTAACGAAACCTCTACTTAAACGAACCATTTTCAGGTCCCTTGAACCATACCTGGTTCAACGAACCCTGCGTTTAACGAGCTCTGGACTTATTTATGGTTTCCTTGAGGAGTCGTTGCATAGAGAGTTCACTGTAGATCGGTTCTTCTTCATGTAGTTGTTAATATTATTTTAGTATTTATTTTAGTATTTATGTTAAATGTAATCGCCGAAGGGTAGCAATGTATTTCCATGCTCCCTGTGGTGTCGTTCTGTAATGTTATTGTTAGTTAGTAAAGTTGTAAATTTTAGGAGAATTTATATATAAAAAAAAAAAAAAAAAGATCGCCCGATTCAATACAATTTTAAACAAAATAGAATAAGTTACCAGCTACTTTAAGAATTTAATTACTGCAAAACAAAGAACAGCAAACATAACATTATAGACTAAATGAGAACTAAAGAAGAGCTAAAGATATTCAAATGATGAAAATGCTATGGTACATGGATTGCTGGCACTATAATTCTGTTCATACGATGATGTTAAACATGTATTGATATATTCATATACGACAGGTGATACCTTTGGATCACGTGTTGTCATTAAATACAAAAATTTTGATGAAGTATCCATGTATCTGAAAGTAGGTTTGTATTTTGAAATGGTTTTGAATGCTGTTTCTCTTGCTTTTTCGTTGATGCGACAACTTAAGAGACAATGTTTTTCGTCTTCAAGAATATCGCATGTCTGGCACTTTCTTTCTTCTGGTTTCTTTCTAGGTCTATGATATCTTCCACTCTCTATCTGTAAGCGATGATCTGAAAGTCTAAATTTACTTATCAATATTCGTTAAGGCAATGATTTTACTTCAGACAAGTATGGTTCCATTATAAAGTTGCTTTTAAATTGGCAATAAGTGCGCATCTTAGGTTGTTTGTGTAATTCTGTGAAGGTGGTTTTTTATTCGCAATCCATGATTCGTTGGTGAATTATATTAACTAAACTACTGTTGATGGTGTTACTTTCGGTATTATGGTAATATGCTTTACCCAAAAATATTAGATTTACCTTCCCGTATGAAAAACTATTGAGCCTCCCTCCTGGGCTTGCTTCAATCTATAGATGAAAGTACCCCAAAAAACGAGTTTATAGGCTGTGCTTTTGTGGCTATATGTGCAAAAATGCCTCTTCAAACTACAGTTTTAAACCCATCTTAACAACCCTTTTCAGGATTTGGAATCTTTGGATTCTCTGAAGTTATCTAATTCAAAAACTTTTTGATGTACATGATATGAATCATAGTTTGCCGAGAAGATTTTTGACACCACATTCACACTTGGATTTCTGTGCCACCACAATCAGTACGTAAGGGGCGTTTTCTGAGGTTTTAAAGGGCGTGGTCTCAAAAATTTCCTGGGGAATACCCCCGCACTCCGCGTAATGCCCTATTCGTTTTTCTCATAGCACTATAACGTGACCGCTTCACAGTGGCGCTTAAGGGCCCCACTGACACCAAGTTCCTGAAGGCCCCGAGTGTCCCCGTTACTCCACTGACGTAAGCACATCGAGGGGAATTACTAACTTGTTCGAGATAACCGAGTTCTAGTTAGCAATGTTCAACTGTAGCTATGATTTTTTCAAATTAGGGGTACTTTCTGGACTGACCTGGTTGGTATGCACGTATTTTCATAAGAAACTAAGGATTTGAGACAGTACTTAAAAAAACATAATTGCTTAAATTATTTTTTCCCTGTATTGGAGTTTCTTAATTTTTTAGCGATCTGAGAATTGAGTTTCTTACAGAGAGTTTTTTGCATGTAAAGAAACACGTGTAAGCCATGAGATCTTTCAGTGATTAGCTGCTTGAAATTTCGCCTATAATTGATGTTTGAATTATTTATCTGTTTTGAGAAACATTTTCGCAATTATTTTGAATTTTACGACTGGAGAACAGCTGAAATATGTTCGTTCCATGTGATGAACATAAATTCTCAAGAAGAGACGTCAAGCTGATCAATATCATTTGCCATATGTGATTCTTATTTGTGAGAAGGTTGTTGATTGTTGATAGATAGGCCATTCCCAAATAGAACCAAATTATGAAATTTAAAGCTTCAAAGATTAAACAATGACCAGTTTGCTTTGCAATGGTTTGTTAATGTTTTTAGACACATCATACAGACATTTCCAGATTATTTTGGATGCGGCAAACAATATCGCATTTGTTTTGAAAATCGTACTTTGTTGATTTTAGGTCGACCGAAAATTGACAGATCTATCAAAACAGCAAGAGATTAGCGTATTTGTAGACATTTTTGCCAGAATTCTCTTGTTCATTTGGTTTAGTAGAAAATCAAATTAGGATAAAATGGCTGAGCGGGGCTATGGATTGAAATGAATTGAATTCTGCTTGATAGCCGAAAGACTGAGTTATTTTATGCTATTTTTCTTGAATTTTTTTAGCACAGAGAGTTGACTTTGCGAAAAAATCTTGGTCGCGAAATGCTTGGAAGGGCCTAAAAGTCTCAATCAACTCGCAAAGATTCACCTCACACAGAGCAATACGAAATTTCATTGTTATGCTCTAAAAGTTGAAAATAAAACTTTAGTTAGACTACATATGGACACTGTACCAGATTTGAGGTTTGGATTGAGCGGTTCAATCTGGTAAATTTTCAGTATTCAAAATCTTAACAATTGAAATCTTATCTAATTTTCAATCATTTTTGCTCATTTGGATCTCGTTCTCTACTTTGTAAGAAGGTCTGTTCTTTTCATGGGTAAGAGATAAAGTTCGCACATTTTTTGGAGTGGAATTGCAAAGTTCAGTAATCTTTTAAAAATTTATTTATTATAAGTTTTGAGGGAGACCAAATGACCTCACGTATTGCTATGGTTGACGAGATCCTTCAATTTGATACAGGGTTTTAGCTTGCTTTGAAGCATTTGGCAACGAAGAGTTTTTACAGAACACAAGGAATATTGCAGAAAATTCTTCGGTCTTTCGGCAATCAAATTCAAATCTATCCAGTACGATGAATCTTCAAACAACTGAAACTTTTTTATGCACCCCATACAAGAATGGAAATGAGCTGAAAATATGTTTATTACATAAAGTAACGTAAGCTAACGTAACGTATCTTAGCGCAACGTAACGTTACGCATCGGTAACTTAACATAACGTAACTTAGCGTAACGTAACGCGAGCATAGGTTCCAAATCTTTAAATTGCGGTAAAAAGGTCGGTGTAAAATTCAGTGACATATTTCTTTGAATCGAATGGCTTGAAAGAAACTGTAGCTACTTTGCTATAATTCTACTATTGGACTTTTCAGAAATCTTGAATATTTTCGAAATTACAGCGTATTTCATATTTCAACTCATTTGAGGATGTGACGTCATCAAATTTCTAAATCGCAAACCATATGAGTGAAAATCTTTTGCTTGATACCATATTGTATACATTCATAAACTATGTTTTTCTGGAAAATTATTCGATGTTTCCTCAAAAAGTTTAGAAATTACGATGGTTTTAAGTTTTTTTCAAAATTTTTCTTGAATTCTTAAAAAAGAAGAAAAGCACTCTAATTCTGAAAATATTGAAGATTTCTGAAAATTCCAACGGTATAATTATTATGAAGTAGCTAAAGTTTCTTTTAAGCCATTCCATTCAAAGAAATAGGTCACAGAATTTTACACCGACCTTTTTAAAGATTTGGAACGTATTCTCGTAACGCGTAATGTAACGCGTAATGTAACGCGTAACGCTTAACATAACGCTTAACGTAACACTTAACGTAACGCTTAACGTACTTAACGTAGCGCTTAACGTAACGTAACCTAACGTAACGCGTAAAGTTACTTAAAGTAGCGCCAAGTAAAGTAACGTAAAGTAAAGTAACATAAAGTTACTTAAAGTAATAAGGTAAAGTAAGGTAAAATAAAATAACGTAACGTAGCTTAACGTAACGTAAAGCTGCTTAAAGTAACGTAAAGTAATGTAAAGTAACATAACTGAACGTAACGTAAAGTAACCGAACGTTACTTAGGGTAATACGGGGTAAAGAGAAGTACTTGAACATTAATGCTTCTCTCCGAAAGTAGAAATGCAATGATAAAACATGATTTATTATACCCAATGCTTTGCTATATATGCTCACAGAAAATCAAATTGTTTTTGCTGAGGAGTTCTTTCTGTTGTTATCGGGAAATTGCAGTTCTTAGGTTTGGCCTCCTATCTTTGGCCATAATTTTTGACTCTGAGCCGAAATTCATTTCAGTAATTTTTCGACTGATTTACAGCACATGCCATTTGTTTACTTTTCCTGAAGAAAAATGACCAAGAAAGACTTTCTAGTCGGCTAACATGATATTTTGAACGATCAACGGTTCAGTCGAGATGTTGCTTCGACCGGGGTAAATGAACTACCTAGGATTTTTGTTTTCTCACGTGAACATGAAGTCAAACGAAGAAGCCCATTTTATTCTCATTTCCTTCATATTTCAGCTTTAAGAAAATCATAATTTGCAGGATGAATTTTTTGTGATGATATAGAAAAATATTCTAATACAGGCTGCTAAAAAATCCTACGAAATTTCGATAGCCAAGGTTTGACCTTCACTTAAAGATGCAGTTACTGATCCAAGAATTTTATTGGGATGTGATGAAACAAGGATATTTATGGACACGGAAAAGATAGATGTTCGTCACCATTAGGTTAAAATATTGATAGTGGTCATAAATATTTATGGTTTTATTTATGGGGGAGGTTCAGGGTAAAGTGAACTACCTTGAAAAAAATGTTTTTCTTTGTGGTGATGCGGTATTTATATGCAAAATAAAATTATGGCAAGTATATTGCCTTGATTGTTCGTCTACTTGTATTCAGATCTCTCAATTTGTCTTGAATTTATGACTTAAAAACAGTTTTTGGTAAATATTTTATTCTGCAACGATCCTTTTCGACATAGGCCATCATTTCATTTTTTATACATCTCTCTTGGGGGAATTTTTTAATGTATTTTTTGGTTTTGGCATGCGAAGAACTCCTTACAATTATAGAAAAAAATCGTGGTTTCGGGTTCCACCCGTATTCTATTGGTTTTATAGAACAATTTGATAAGTAGTTCACTTTACCCCCCGAAGAAAGCTCTATTGCAAGACAATGAAGAAAGATTTGAAAAATATTTTTTGCTGGATTAAAGCTACACTCACATAAATAGGCCCAAAGCTACTGGGACTTGGCTGCCCTTTAGATATATTTCAACCTTCTTCCGTAAATCTTTCTTCACAAGCATCAGACAAACACAAGGTTGCATTTTCTCATCATTGTTTGATCTCTTCAGCTTAACTGCCCTCTGCGTTCTATTTCTCATCACTACTGATGAAGGATTATGCCCGATACGTTTAGTGTTTTTCAATCTTGGCATTTTAGTTTATTTAACACATAATTTTATGTATATTTGCTGAAACTATTGCCACACGTCGCTCACAACATTTATTATTAAATTTGATAAGTAGTTCACTTTACCCCGGGAGAGTGGTCGCCGAAGAAAGCTCTATTGCAAGACAATGAAGAAAGATTTGAAAAATGTTTTGCTGGATTAAAGCTACACTCACATAAATAGGCCCAAAGCTACTGGGACTTGGCTGCCCTTCAGATATATTTCAACCTTCTTCCGTAAATCTTTCTTTACAAGCATCAGACAAACACAACATTGCATTTTCTTATCATTAGGGCAAGTTGGGCTTTTGAGGAAACTAGCCCATCTCCCGAAAAAGCAAATTACCCTCCCGAAGGTGGGGTTGGAAGGTAAACCTGCGTTTTTCCCGCAAAACCAGTTCCCTCGTCCATGCTAGAAAAGACTTTCCAGAAGCATCTGCAAAAGAAAGAAGATCCAATATCAAAAAACTGAAAGAGGCGGGTGGATGGGAGATTCAATTAGCAACCACTCCGCATGAGTGTGCAACATTAATCAATTCTCAAATCGGACTCTGTTTTATACTACATAGAATAAACCATGCCGCATGCACGACCATCTGCGACATGTAGATAATAAGATAAAATATATCTCTAGAGACTTAGAACCTATGGTATTTCAAATCGCCAGAGGCGTGTATCTGTGATGAATAAGAAACTGCATGTTCGTTGCGTAATAAAACAAGAAACTGCATGTTCGCTGCTTTAATTCCAATTAGAATTAATCGTCATTAAACTGACCCAAAGACATAATGTCAATACAACGTTAACGAGTTTGCCCTCAGCTATAACCAATGTGGGATACTCCTGAAAATCCTCTAAAATAGTTCATTTTACCCCGTCTTACCCTAAAGTAACGTAAAGTAATGTAAAATAACGTAATATAACGTAAAGTAGCGTAACATAACGTAAAGTAACGTAAAGTAACGTAACGTAACGTAACGTAAAGTAAAGTAACATAAAGGTACTTGAAGTGGCGTAAAGTTTCAAATGTAAGGTAAAGCTTAAATTAAATTATAGTCATTTTCATCGTCAGTTTTTAACTGCTTCCCATAGTTTTGTTTCAGACATTTTTGCTAATTTTGGATTTAATCTAAAACTTTACGGCCAAAGTTACTTGCAAAATTATCGAAATTCAAGTTATTCTGTTTGTTTTGAAGGTTATTGTGGTTTTTCTGTTCACTTGAAAATAAGCTGGATTTTTCAGATAGCTGGTACATGACTCGACCGGTATGGTCCATTGAAATTAGGGATCGTACACGATTCTACCCTGTTTCTCAGAAAAATGGGTCACTTTTAACATTTCCTCGTTTCAGCACCTTAGACCTCGAGAGTTATTAGTCTCCAAAAAATAGTCTCTTTAAATTAGTCTCTTTAAATTAGTCTCGTTGTAGTCTTCGGGCATTAACTTAAAGTTCAACACCCGTTTCGTAGAGCTGCTTGCTTTTATGACTCGATGATAGTCCGAAAAAATCCTCGAATTTTTTGACGCAGCAGTGACAGATATGGAGTGCCAAAAGCAAAGAAAAACCTAATTTTTATAAATCAGATCAAATGGCCAGTTTTCGTATACACGCCGTAAATTTCGGCAAATTTGGAAAAGTCTCATCCGGTGTAATTAACATTTACCATTTTGCCTCCGTAGGATTTCATTCCATTCAAACCCGCAAGACCGCGCGGTACTGAAGATGATGACGGCGGTCCGAAGTGCGTTGTCATCTGGCAGTTTCTTTTTCCGCTCGGGAAACAAGCAGTTGAGTGAATCCCTGTTCAAAAGTGCTATCAAAAGTGCCATTAAAGACAGGAAGATTACACGAATGCCTGCTAACTTGGTGGAGGCTTTGGAGAATGGCTTGAACGAAAGCGGTGGCTGCAGTAACAAGGATGACTCCGTATGGCATCTCCGCCAGTCCTTAGATCTCGTCTATGATGAATATGTGGAGATGTATTGTGGAGTGAAGGACGCCCGTTTCAGCCCAGTGCATAAAATCATCAGTAACGTCATCAGCCTGGCTACGGCAATACAAGGTAAGAATTCAGTCGATCATTTGAAGCAATTGTATCTCAAATGCATGAAAGGAATTATGGAGCACGAAAGGTTATCAGATGAGTCGAGAGATGTTCTAAAAAAAGCTTTGCAGCTGGAAGAAAGTGACATTGACACCAAGACGCAGTTGTTTACATTGCGAAAAGCACTGGATTATGTGTATGACGAGGTGCGGCTTCCTGAGATGTTCCAGAAAGCTACGTCAGGCCTTTCTGCGACGCCCAAATTGGAGAAAGATGCCACGTTGATAGATTTTACATCCACCACACAGCCAGGGCTTAAATTGACGCCGAAAGTCTTGAATGACACAGTAATGGGTGGCCAGAGTACATCCGAATTCAATATCAAGGATCAAGAGGGGATTTTTGAAGGCAATGTTTTCACTTCCAACGATGGTGGTTTTGCCAGTATAAAGTTTCATCCTGAGAATGTGGATGCGCTGAAAGAAATGCTCAAGAACTGTGTTGGTGTAGTGATTACTGTCAAGAATCTCGAGGATAAGGCTCAACGATTCAAAGTTCAGCTTGCATCCCTGACAAAGATGCGTGCTTTCAATTATCAGAGTGAAATAATCCTGCCACCGAAAAGCGAATACACGCCCGTCTTTCTTCATATCTCCACTTTCTGGCCAACGATGTTTGGCCACATTTTGGCCCATCAAGGAAAAGTTGACGTAACAGCAGTTGATACAGTTGGCTTGATTGTTAGCAAACTGAGGGATGATGGCAAACCGAATCCAGATTTCAATGAAGGTCGTTTTTCACTTGCTATCCAAAGTATCAAGATTAAGTATTGAGTTAAGTTTAGTTTGAGCAAACCAGGGTGGTAAGAAGCAATTGCTAATTGGGGAACCTTTTGTTCTTAAAACAATAGAAAACTATACATCTAATTTATGCTTGTAACGTAGCACCATTATTTTCAAAATTATTTGGGAGGGGGGGCTTGAGAACCCCTGCTACCCCGGGCCTGGAGCAAACTAAAGGATGATGGAAAACCGAATCCAGATTTCAACGAAGGTCGTTGTTCACTTGCCGTCCATAGTATCAAGATTAAGTATTGAGTTAAGTTTAGTGTGAGCAAACTGAAGGATGATGGCAAACCGAATCCAGATTTCAACGAAGGTCGTTGTTCACTTGCCGTCCATAGTATCAAGATTAAGTATTGAGTTAAGTTTAGTGTGAGCAAACTGAAGGATGATGGCAAACCGAATCCAGATTTCAACGAAGGTCGTTGTTCACTTGCCGTCCATAGTATCAAGATTAAGTATTGTTTTAAGTTTAGTGTGAGCAAACTGAAGGATGATGGCAAACCGAATCCAGATTTCAACGAAGGTCGTTGTTCACTTGCCGTCCATAGTATCAAGATTAAGTATTGAGTTAAGTTTAGTGTGAGCAAACTGAAGGATGATGGCAAACCGAATCCAGATTTCAACGAAGGTCGTTGTTCACTTGCCGTCCATAGTATCAAGATTAAGTATTGAGTTAAGTTTAGTGTGAGCAAACTGAAGGATGATGGCAAACCGAATCCAGATTTCAACGAAGGTCGTTTTTCACTTGCCGTCCATAGTATCAAGATTAAGTATTGAGTTAAGTTTAGTGTGAGCAAACTGAAGGATGATGGCAAACCGAATCCAGATTTCAACGACTGTCGTTTTTCACTTGCTATCCAAAGTATCAAGATTAAGTATTGAAGGTCATGCCATATCAACTTGTCAGATGCAGTTAACCCTATGTCGGCAATTTTAATAATAAGTTGCTCAACGGTACATGTCCATCTTATAAGTAATCATGTGAAATTTCTTAGAAAAATTCCTACTGGTTCAGGTTTTACAGCCACTTTAATTTTGTCCTAAAATCTAGAAATTTTAGGCCGTAAGCGACTGCGAAATTTTAGGATGAGTATGAGTAGCAATAAAACAAAGTTAAGACCAGATATTGTACAAAACTTTGCAAGACAAGTCAATTCAAATATGCTGATTTCAATAATCAACAAGCTGAAGCCATCAAGTGCATTGGTTCTTCGTTACGTGGAATTAAAAAATTCACTGTTTTTGCTCTTTAAATTTACCCATGCCCCTTTATCATCTCCCCTTCCAAAGACCCAAGAGGTGCCATGAAAAACTACAGTTTGTGTTGTAGCCTAGAAATATCTGGCAAGATTATCAGTGTGTTTCAGCAGGGTACTTTGAATATTTCTTGGTGGAAATCTATATTAAAGAATGTATAACCTTTAGTCGCGAAAAGACAGAATTTAGCGAGAGCTGAGGAGCAGGAATACTGCAATGCAATGAAAAACAACACAATACAACTGAAATAATGATAGATACTGCCAAGGAAAGATTGCAAAGTATGCAGAAAGTTTGAAAATTCATAATCATATGACAAGAGTCTTCCCCCCAGGGCCCCTTTTGCATAATTAACTTCGAAATCATTTTTCAAACAGTTATAAATCATATTAAGTTGCCCGGTATTAAAAAGCTGATCTACGCAGATTTGCAGTCCTGAATGCTTTCATCTTTTCCCTAAACAGTACCTTTGACAATTCAGCGCCAAAGACTTTGGCGGTATGCTGATAAGAAGAGAAAAGATTTGTAACTTAGTGCATCTTAATCTTGCTACATTGTCTAGCTTGAACTTAAGATTTGTTAATCTGCGTGAGAAAGCTACGTGAGTTTCCAAAACAGTTTTTAGCGGATATTTGTTCCTTACGTTTTTGTTATGTGCACCTAGAGGCTTGTAGATTCGCTTCTTCGCTGTGAATGTATTTGAAATTAATCTGATTTAAATGCAAAAACAATTTATTTACGGTAGTCTTGAACTGTATGGTAGCGAATTTGCCAGTTATTGCTAATTATTGTCGATTATTTTCGCGTAATCAAACTTGTAACCAACAGACGATTTGCAAGCTTAGTATTTTGCGAAATCGCCAATAATTTGAATAATTTAGTAGTCTTTGTAATGTTGATTTGTAATAAATTTTTAGTGCTGGTGTCCGAAAATTTTTTGCTGCGGTTGATCAATTCTTATGGAACATTTAAAATAGAAAACTGAGGAGGGCTTACATGCCCATAGCATAGGCACGGAATCTTGAACATTTGGCGAATTCGGGCTTAAAGAACAATAGAAAGAACAATAGCAGACACAGATTTTGGTCCTTGTTACCTTGTTTTACCACTCTGCGCAACATGAAAAGCTATCGAAGGAGGGCAAAGATTTTCGAAGATTTTTTCACAAACTTGGATATATCTCAAACATGGTTTTGTCGATAAAATTGTCATTTCCGCTGCGTTTTACAATAGGGATTTGTATCTCGAACAACTCTTTATTTTGGTCAAAATTTTATTCCCCGTCAGGACAAAAACCCTACCGTCATAACCTGAATTTAAATGTTTCATGATCAAAATTTTACCTGTTCAGTTCATTTTCGTTGACCACTTGAACAGCGAATCGTCACGTGGGTCTTGGAATAATCACAGGGAGCTCAAGGATACTAAAGTCTGTCTCAAATTAGATGTTACGTGAAAAAGCCCGCGAATAACAACGATTGCAATGTTTCGCATGAGTACTTTTGCGATATCACAAATCTCACGTGACATCTAATTTGAGACAAACTTTCGTCTCATTTGTACTTCTAGACTTTAATGGCACTCATTGGTCAAAATATCAGAACTTCGTTTTTCGCGAAGCCTCACTATCTCAAATAAATTTCAACTTCCCTTTTTGCTCTTGAGAGTTCGAGACACCGGAGTTCTACTGCATTGACAATTTAGAATCAGATCTTTCAGGAATCTTTGTTATTATATTAAGGTCCTGATTACATGGGGCGGGCTGGCCCGGTTACACGGGCTGGCTCGCCTAACAGGGCTGAAATGATCTGAACGATTACATGGAGAATTCCAGCCCGGGCTGTGAAATATTTGGCGCCATAATCGTATAATATTTTCATAAAGCGCATTCGTTGCAGATTTCCTAGCCCGCTTTGCCGGGCTAGCCCGGTCTTAAATCGATTACATGAAAAGAGTGTGTAACTTCCAGCCTGTTTTGCCGGGCTAGCCCGGTAGGCAGCAGACAAGATCTCGGCTAACCGGGCCAGCCCGCTTGCCATGTAATCGAAAGTCTCTCAAACACTGTAACTGCTGTTGACCCCGGGATCCCGGGTGAAAACCTTCACCTCGGTTAACCGGGGTAGCCCGCTCCATGTAATCGGCCCCTAACACTGCACTGGAGTCAATCAAACGTGGGAAAAAATTTTCAGAACACCGAGTAGGAATTGTAGGCTCAAAGAAGAGCACTAGCGTAATTAGTGGTTCGAGTCCTGCTTCGCTTGTTTGTTCACATGTAATGAATTTTTGTCTTTTAGCACAGTTTTGCCAATTATCGCAAGGGTAATACACCAGTTCACAGTTCTGGGGAAATGATACGCATATATCATATTATATCATATCAAAATTATTTAAACACAAAATCCCTTCAGCTGAATTAAATACAAATCAAAGTTATGATACAGTAATTACAGTATAATATTTTCAAAAAGAAAAGAAAGTTCAAAACTGTTCTAGGGGCCTATTTGCTGCTCTTCCAGGGAGTCGTGTTTCAAGTTTGCTTCAGCTCTTAAGGTGAGTTTTTAGATTTTTTTTGAACTGTGGCAAGGATGGCAGCTCCCTGATGGTAATAGGGATGCTGTTCCATGCAGTAAGAGCTGAATAATGAAAGCCTTTTTTCACATATTCAAGGTTGTATCTTGGAGTTTGGATATTCCTGCAGTTTCTCGTACTATAGTTTGAATGCAGGGATATCTGGGGGAATTTATCCCAAAGGCTCTCTGGACACATCCTGCTCATAATCTTATAGGTCATGGCTGATCGATCAAATTTAATTAGTTGTTCTACATCGAGCCAATTGTAAGACCAATTATCTTTAATCCTAGCCCTCTCAATTATGGTTCGGGCTCGGTCCTGTAGATTTTGCAGGATTTTTATTTTAGAACTAGGAATGCTTCCCCAGATAACATTTGCATACCGCAAATGACTTTCTATGAGGGCCCGGTATACATTATCTAGTTGTTTTTGTGGCACAAGGTTTTTCAGTTTCTTCAGAGATGAAAGACCTCCACGAACCTTCCCCTTAACAACTTTGAAGTGTTGTTCCCAGTTTAATCCTTCATCTACGATGACCCCAAGTGACTTTGTCTTCTTTGCGCGTTTAATTTCTGAGTTATTTAGCATTAGTCGTTCAGAGACATCCATTTTATTGACTTTACGGGGATGGCCAATCAACATATATTCAGTTTTCTTTGGATTGGCTGTCAGTTTATTAATTCTCAACCATTCTGAAATATTGAGAATTGGAAGAAAGGATGCATTTTTGGAAGAAAGGTGACGTAGGAAATAGCTGAAATACGATAGTTTTCTTTCCATAATTAGATTACGTATTAACTAAAAATTGCATGCGCAGACAGTTTTTGAAACTGTGATCTGGTGTATTAGGTAGTGATTGTTCAATCCTTGTAACGTGTTAAAGCACTGGGAATCCAATACTAAGGTTTTTCTTTCTTTCATTTTCCTATTTGATTCTCCTCACTTTCCGCTCCTCCTCGCCGCGCCATCGCAGAGGGAAATCTAGAAAGAAAAGAAAAAAGAGAAAATTTAGAAAGAAACGAAGAAATCTTAGTAGTGGATTCCCTGTGGTTATAGCATGGAGTAAAAAGTAGAGTAAAAGCAATACGAAGTTAGGCAGACGAAAAAGGTTGGTTGAAGTAACGTAACGCAGGTTGAGTCAGAAAAATGTTGGACGTTGAGCCTTGAGCTGTCAAGTTATAAAAACAGTTCTAGAAAAATTAAGTTGCACTTGAGCAAGTCCGCTGTCGCGCCTCCGGAGCGGAACACTATTTACTCTTAAACGTGGAAACATTTTCCTGATTCAGTTAGTTGTCCGGAAATATTACGTTAATCAAAGTTAATGCTCGTTTGCTGCAAGTTAAACTTCATTTAATCATTTATTGATGCTTATATTTCAATTAGAGTTGTTTTTTATTGAAACCTTATCCTGAATAGGCGAAAGGAATCTTTGAAAAACATCGCCACCATCAATTAGAAACCCCCCAAAAAATGTACTAGCAGTACCAAGGCTTTTTTGCCATAATTAGACCATAGGCTCCCAATCTTTTAAAAGGTTAGCTATTGCCTCTTTTCCTTAATTGGAATGGTTTGAAGGGAACTTTAGGGGTTTCGCTACTATTCTAGCTTGAACAGTTGGGATATTTTGATTATTTTCAAAATTACAACGTTTTTTGTGTTTGTTAAGACTAACAACATACGTCCCAAAGTGTAGATCCCACACTCATGTGCCAAAAAGAAGAGGTGGTCTTGATAATTTGGTGTGTGTGTGTGTTTGTGTAATTTTATTCTAATTCGATTGTTTATAAAATAGCTAACAATGTATACATTATTTAAATATATACAAGTTAACTAATCAAAATCGAATATACAGAACTAATGAAACAAAATATTTTTCGATGGGGAAAGATTTAAAACTTAATAAGCGGGAGGGGGTAAATAATTCAAGGTAAAAGTATAACTTTTAGCAGCTTTTAATCGATTTCGCCTGAGTCAATGAATTTTTTTGCTCAAACTTTCAACGAATGCGATTAGCAGGAGGTCCTAGGTCCTATTAGGGTTTGGGAGATTGTGAATTTTTTTAATTTTAGTGAACGAGGAGGAGGGGTACGTTTATAAATTCAGCTGTCCTCCCATTTTCTTGCATAAATCCAGGGTTCTGTTCCCGCTCTTTTTTTCCCCTTCTACTCCGCTATGCAACAGTCTTCTTTTCCACTGTGACACAGACACACTTACATCAAGTTTGTCGGGAAATAAAGTTTTCCTGTTTCAGTTACCGACCGTACAAAAACTGTAGTCGCCAAATCTTACGAAGCTAAATGAAGATAAATTTTATTTGATGGTTTTTGGTGGAAAAAGCTACGAGATCTCTGTCTAAATAGGAGAGGCTAGTGTGAAAGAAAGCAAAGAGGAAAAGCTTCTAGGGATAACATTTGATCAAACATTAAACTTTAAACAACATGTCAAAGCTCTTTGCGAAAAACCCAGCCAAAAACTCCATGCCCTTGCCCCAGCATATATGGACACCGAAAAGCCAAAGCAGGTAATGCAAGCATATTTCTTATCCCACTTCAGCTACTGCCCACTTGTTTGGATGTTCTTTGACAGAACTTTAGATCATATAATAAACCATATCCACGAAAGAGCATTGCGTTTTGTGTACAAAGACCATCAAACAGACTGAATCTTCTCTGGAGCAAAGGAATTTCGTATCCATCCACGTAAGGAATCTAGAGTTGCTTATGACCGAAATTTTTGAAACAACGTCTGGCTTAAATCCACCTTTTGTGAAGGATATTTTCACTGAGCGGATTATTAGCTACAATCTAAGACATGGTAGCGACTCGCAGCTTCCAAAGGTACATACAACGACCTTTCGAATTGAGACTATATCTTTCCTTGGAAACAGACTTTGGCCGACTTTACCAAACGTAGTAAAACAAGCAAGCACCCTCCCTATTTTCAAAAACCAGATTAGATGGAAGGGCGAGAACTGCAACTGTAGGCTATGCAAAACATATATACAGTACCCCAAGTTGGGTATCTAACATGATATGCAGCGATCATATAAATTTCTATACTATTATTTTTGACGACTGTAACTAGATTTTTGATTTTATTTGTAAGCTAGATAGTACGCCTAAATTAGCAATAATTTTGCTACATTATTTGTTTATAAGCCTACTTTAAATAAATCAAAAAATTGAATAATGGGCGGAAAAAGTCTGGTGGCTTGGGGCTTTCGATTGATGTCTAGATCATGGATATGATGAGTTACACAAACCCTTTAGCTAGGAATTTTATGTTTATGCATGTGTCTAGTTTATATTACGAGAATGCTTCATAATATTACTATTGATGGGGTGTTCAGAAAGTCAGACAGCTGGTGGGGAGAACAGTTGTTTCACCATGGTTTTATCTGAGTATTTGTTTATTTTCTTTACTCGTTTTTCTTGTCATAACATTGTCTCGATGTTTGCTCTATAAGCCTGGTTAGAGACTATAAAGAAGTGAGAATTTTATATGCAGCATTTATTAATTTGGTTTGAGCATTTAAAGCATCGCTGTGTGTTGAGCTCAGAACATAAAAGAAATCGAGTATCAAGTGGTACGCAAAAATGTTCGGGCGATACGGAAGAGGTGAGTGCATTTTTTTCTCAGAATTATGGGAGTAAGGGAGTACGCCAATATATCAAACAAAAACTTGAAATAAACTAAGTTTAGCATTAGTTTTGGGGGAAGGGTTTGAGTTAGCGTAAGGGTTGGGTTTGGAGTCAGTGTGAGGGCTTTCAAGATTTGATATGTCGCCGTAACCAAAATCATTGTATGCGCAGTTCCGTCGAGTGGGGGGCGGGGGGGGGTGGGGTAAAGAGGGTGGCTACAGAGAGGCATGGGCCACGAAGGTGCCCGTAAGAGGTGTTTGCCTCTACATAGTATATTACTGGGTACTTGCATGTGCTCGAACTCGAACAACCAATGATTCATCCCCGAGCCAGGGATACAGAACATTCATTAAAATGAGAAACACAAACCTAAAAACTGGTACAAACCTCATGAAAATCGACGAAGAACTGGCCGATTTATCGTCACTTAAATTTCAAAATTAGAACAGTCGAAACCAGAGTCACCAAATAGCAACAAAGAGCATTCATATTGTTTGAAAAGCAATAACTATAGGTTATTGTAAAAAAGACCTGGGGTTTTCAAGGGCAGGAATTATTCCAAAGATGAATTGTATCTTCGTTCAATATCATATCTTTCAGTGGAGAAATAATAACAATTCAACCGTCACTGAATAAATTAATGGCTTACTGTACGACAGCTTTGGCTATCAATAGTTCATTCCACACTGGAAGACAAAAAAATTGTCAGGACGGACAAGTCCACTGACAGTTACTTGGTCGTATGGTGGGAAGTTAAGTCGGAATTTTGAAAACTCGTCTGTGCAGGCAAACAAATCGTCTTCGCAAAATCGTCTGGATATAGACGAACAAATCCACCCACCAATCGGACGATTTGTACGTCAAAAATTGTGTCCGTTCCGTTTTTACACAAGACAACTAGCCGTCTTAGTCAGAGCTTAGTCAGAACCCGATGACGTCGTGTCTATTTCTGTTATGGGTGGCACAGACTATTGTATTTTATTGTTGTTTTTAGTTTTAGCAGTGATATAATAAAAAAAATCAGCCGTAAAGCAGGACTTCCACTAGGTGCTAAATGTCGCACGCGCTAGGGTTCCATTGTCTAGAAACAAAGATGTCGCTCTTTGATTGACGTCGCCTTGAAGTTAGCCAATCATATCAGTTCATATCAGTTGGAATAAAATCACGAGGGGGCACTAGACCCACAAATGTGTGGGGTTGTGCTGCTGGAGTAAAGAGATTTCTCCCCTGCACGACCGGGAACAATTTTTCCAAATTGATTCATTTCATTTTAAATTCTTTAACCACGGTTACCCCGTCCGTCTGTCAAGAAAGACTGCTTTTCAGGGGGCCGTGCATAAAATCTTAGAAAAATTAAGTCATATAAAGTAAAACCCTATTCTAATTACAATAATAAATAAAAGATAAATAGGTAATAAAATAAATTATNAAACATTACCTGAAATTTTGTTGGATTTGCCACCATAAAATTTGAATCGAACCATTTCAGTGTATTATAGATATCAATTTCTAATTTGGCAATCATTGATTCAACGTCATGAGATAACGCGTAAATAGTATTATCA
Organism: Aurelia aurita; assembly: GCA_004194415.1. Classification (NCBI taxonomy): domain Eukaryota; kingdom Metazoa; phylum Cnidaria; class Scyphozoa; order Semaeostomeae; family Ulmaridae; genus Aurelia; species Aurelia aurita. The sequence goes on from REGM01000066.1 coordinate 174,800, forward strand.
TCGCTCTTTGATTGACGTCGCCTTGAAGTTAGCCAATCATATCAGTTCATATCAGTTGGAATAAAATCACGAGGGGGCACTAGACCCACAAATGTGTGGGGTTGTGCTGCTGGAGTAAAGAGATTTCTCCCCTGCACGACCGGGAACAATTTTTCCAAATTGATTCATTTCATTTTAAATTCTTTAACCACGGTTACCCCGTCCGTCTGTCAAGAAAGACTGCTTTTCAGGGGGCCGTGCATAAAATCTTAGAAAAATTAAGTCATATAAAGTAAAACCCTATTCTAATTACAATAATAAATAAAAGATAAATAGGTAATAAAATAAATTATCTTAAAGCATCTTTAAATGCTTTGAAAGAGGATGCCTGCTTGACTTCCGAATCCAAGAGGTTCCAAATTCCAGCACCACGATATGAGAATGCTCGCTGACCATTACATGTTTTCATTAGTGGGACTTGGAGATCAGTTGCGGTGTTTCTCATATTTTTCATACTGCATGTCGAATTTTGTGTAAACATTTCTGACAGGTAATCTGGAGCAAGGTCATTTATCGATTTGTAAACTATGCAAGCTGTTTCCGTTTTTATCATATCCGCTACAGTAGGCCAATTTAGACTTTTTGTCAGGGCACTAGCAGAAGAATCATAAGTGCTGTTGGTCACAATTCTAGCTGCACGGTTTTGACGTTTCTGCAGCACTTGCAACCTGGTCCCCCCACATGCCCCCCAGACTGAGCAGCAGTAGCGGAGATGCGGTTCGACGATACCACGATACATTTTACAGAGAGTCTCTTTTGGTAGTAGCTTCTTGGCATATTTAAGAAATCCAATAGCACAAGAAACCTTAGATCGTACAAAGTGGGTATGTTCATCCCAAGCTGAATGTTTATCAATTTGTATCCCTAGATATTTGACTTTATCGACCATTTCGACTTCGGAGCCACCAATAGAAAATGAGGGGGGTTCCACTAGTTTTGTCGAAATCTTTTTAACCCTATTTCACATGGGGTATTTTTATGACATTTTGGCATGGGGGGGCGTTTTTCGCCCCCCTCTTTTTCTCTGAGAATACACATGATATAACAAAGAGACTTACCTCAATTGTTCTTTGGACAATGGGCTTTTCAAATATAACAATGGTAATTAATTAGTCACGTGATTCGTTGCTAGGTGACCAAAACAATGGAAAATTGGCAAATTTAGCTTCTTCACAAGAAAAATTCTATTTAAATACTTACTCGACCGATTTGAATGCAAATGGTCTTAAATGATAGAAAATAGATAGTAAAATCAAATTTATACCTTGAAGCAATTTTAAGCATCTATTTATAGATCAATTAGCACCTAATTAGCTTTCTGTTCTCCGGACAGACCATTACTGCAGTTTTTTCATAGAATTATTTCTTTTTCCATCCCATATCAACTCAATATGCATGACACAAGCAAGATAAGACTAATGTGCTACAAAAATTTCAATTCATTTACTTATTTATTCGAAAAATGACGTCATAAATGTAAATGACGTCATAGATATTCAATTTTGCTGATGTCAGCAAATAATAAAAAGTTAAATATCAAATGAAAGCTCTCATCATGATCAATCGAATGATACATGTTTCAAGTAATTCAGACTAGAAACAAAGAAGTTATGGATGTTTCAAGCTTTTTTTTGTTGACCACTCTCCAAATATGGTGCTATTGTGGTCACCTGACCGATTTTAGAACAATGAAATTGTAATTGGCAACTAAATTTCATTAAAAGTCACAAAGGTTTGGTTGTCATATCTAGTGTTGTTTAGGCGCAATGTAGCAAAGTTTGGTTGGGGGGGCGAAAAACGCCCCCCCCATGTGAAATAGGGTTAAGGTTAGAGCGAGATCCAATAACCATCGCCTGTGTCTTCAGGACATTCAATGATAGTTTATTTTCTTGGAGCCAACCCTTAAAGAATCAAGTTCTTTGTTAAGCGTCACTTTCAGATCGTTGACACTCCTTGCAGAAAAGGAGATGCTAGTATCATCAGCATACATGTTTACCTGGCAGTTCTCCAGACAAAATGGAAGGTCGTTGATATAAACTATAAAAAGAAGAGGCCCAAGACAAGATCCCTGTGGAACACCACAATGTATTTCTTCTATTCGTGACGAAACACCATTGACCTTGCATAACTGCCGTCTGTCTTGGAGATATGATGTAAACCAGGCATGCTCGATACCAGAAACTCCGTATTTCTGCATCTTTTTTGGCAGGATATCATGATCTACGGTATCAAACGCTTTCTTTAGGTTCATAAACACCAATGCAGTGTCTTTCCCAGTATCCATAGTTATATACCAGTCGTTAGTGTAGGACAGGAGACTTGTTACAACAGAGTACATGCGTCTAAAACCGGATTGTTTAGAAAACAAGTGTCTGCTTGTGTCCAAGTACTTATAGAGTTGGTTGAAGATCATTTTTTCAAAAATTCTCGAAAGAATAGGGAGAACAGATATAGGTCTGTAATTAGAACGATCATCAGTTTGACCACTTTTGAAAATAGGGGCAACCCTAGCAACTTTCCACGAATCTGGAAAAACTCCTGTAGCAATAGACAGATAAAATATATCACAAAGGGAGTCAGAAATAACTGGGAGACCGATCTTCAAAAAATGATTAGCTATTCAGTCAGTGCCAAAACCCATAGATGTTTTGAATTTCCCCAAGACACTTGCGACCTGGTGTGAATTTACAGGTTGAAAGTGAAACCGTGTTCCTTCTAGATTTACGGAATATTTGCCCTCAAAAAGCGGGTTCTGTGTGGCAGGAAATTTCTTACTAAGGTCTTGACCGATGTTATAAAAATATGTGTTCATATGTTCTGCGATAGCTTCATGATTGGATGTTTTTTCCCCATCAACATCCAGAGTTGTAATCTGTGTGGTCTTTGACTTTTTGTTTAATACCAAATTTATAGTTTTCCACGTACTTTTAATGTCACCTTCATGAGAAGCAATTTTGTTCGTGAAGTAATCACGCTTCAGATCAATATTGACCTTATTTACTTTATTTCTCACTTGCTTATACGCATCAAATAAAACTTCAGATTTAGATTTAATAGCTTGTTTTCTTAGTTTGTCCCTTGCTGCACCAAATCTGAATTTCTTGACGATTTGGGCATCGTCTCATATACTGACGATGTCAACATAATCGTGGAACAGTGGACAACTATGTTTTCCCTAGTACTCGATAAACATGCTCCATTACGCAATAGGCGCGTTTCAGAAAGATTCTGTCCATGGATAACCAAAGATTTCAAACTTATGTGTGCATTGCACAATTTGGAATGGCATAGAATTGTTACGAATAGACCTAGGCCTCCAGTTCACAAGAAAACAGCACATTTTTGCCGACAAAATGTGAAAACATCAGAATTTGAAAACAGAACTCGAACCGGCACAATTAGAACACGGTGTTGTGTGAACACTCCGAAACGATGAAAAACGAAACTTTTTCAATGCTTTCGAAACGAGGCTGATTTTATCCTTGAGGCCTAATTTCTTTGTCGTCAAATGCAGCCTCTTTGTCGCAGAGATTGCAAAGAGATTGGTACCGTCGAATTTCCTATTCATACAGACGACAAGTCACGTGACTTGATCAATTCGCGCTCGAAAATCAGACTTGGGGTAAATGAAGCCATTACAAAGTATAGCGTCGCACTGGGATTTCGAGAGTGTCTCGTTTATTTATCGCAATAAATTAATCCAAAAAGCTTGGAAGCTGTTCAAATTATTCGAAAACTTTAGCAGATAGATAGGCGAATGTCTGAAAGGAAGGTTGACTTTGAAGAAGCGATGAGCAACTTACAGCGGACGGAGTTTGTGGTGCTGATTGCACCATTATCGTCGCAAAGGCAAGTTTCTCGCAGCTTTCTTGGCCTAAATGTTTGTTTTNAAAAGCTTGGAAGCTGCTTAAATCATTCGAAAACTTTAGCAAATAGATAGGCGAATGTCTGAAAGGAAGGTTGACTTTGAAGAAGCGACGAACAACTTACAGCGGACGGAGTTTGTGGTGCTGATTACGACATTATCGTCGCAAAAGCAAGTTTCTCACAGCTTTCTTGGCCTAAATTTTTGTTTTGCTTTTAAAAACAGCATGTTCGTGTGTTTATTTCATTGGTTTAGGTCTGACTGAAAATTGCTACCTATCCTTTCCCTACTCACTATCGCGAGGTAGAATAGAGGAGCAATTTCATGCAACTTTTTGCAAATTTCCTATAGAAACCTATAGAAATTTTCTGAAGATTTACCCCAAAACAAGATGGCGTCGTGTTTTCAACGCTGCTGTGACATCATGCCGTCTGTATCAAGGGCTTTCAAATTGTGCTGGTATTGTGTGAACAGAGCTGAAATTTTGGTAGCATCACATTTTTTGCCGTTTTCAAACTATGGTTTGTTACCGTCACATATGTTATAATATGAAATAAATGTTTACCAAGTCTTCTTTTAATACGATCTAAATTTTCAATATCTAGAAACATTTTTGATGATACTTTCGGATTTGAATTACAAACATAGCGTCACAATGGGTTTTGAAAGCAAATCGTATATTTATGGAAATAACTCAATTTTAAAAGCTTGGAAGGTGGTCAAGTCGTTTAACAACTTTCCCCGGAATTTAGCAGAATATAAAAAAGGAAGGTTGACTTTACAGCAGCGATGGAAAACTTACAACTGTTGAAGTCTTTGGAGCTGTTTATCATCATCATCATCATTTTGTATTCGTGCAACAATACAATTATTAACTATTTACAGAATCATCATCGTCAAGGCAATCTTCTGACTTCTTTTTCGGACTACATAGCATTTCTGCTGTTCATTGGTGTAGGTTTGACTAACAATTGCAACCTATCTGTTCCCTTCTTGTTATCGCGAAGGAAGATGTATAAGCAATTTTATGCAACTTTATCCGAATTTCCTGAGCAGAAACTAAAGAAATTTTCTGCAGATTTACCCCCGAAAGGTAGTGTCGTGTTTTCCACGCTGGTGTGGCGTAATGCCGCCTGGACTAGTTGGTGCGGTGCCAGTGCTCCGAAAGCAACCATCATTGTAATGTTAGTGTATCTTTTAATACGATTGTGTCGCTGAAAATTGATGTGACGAGTCATAATTCGTTTGGTAAATTAAGCGTTTTAGAAGTTATTGTCAAGTGGTTATTGTGTGTGCCAATTTTTTGTTTAATCTGGCACAAATTTTCTAAAGAAAGTGACCAGAGCTTGATCTCTGATTCTGTAATCTAGGGTGAAGCATATTAAAGTCTCTGGAAATCTTCTCAATAAGACGGAAACCATGGCTTTCAATGTGCATGAGGAAGTTAGAGCCAAACCATCACTCATTAAAATTAGTGGTACATCTGTTAAAAATGTTCGTAAGTTTAAATATCTGGGACACATGATCACAAACACTGATGAAGACCCTTCCTGTTACCTAAATTTCCGCATTTCATCTGCTTTCCATAAATGGAGTGAGCTCAAACATGTATTAACTGACAGAAAGATACTGATGTCCACAAGAACAAGAATCCTTGAAGCATGTGTACGAAGCAAGCCGACTGTTATATAGTGTTCAAGCATGGGAGATTACATCAAGTGAACTGAGAAAAATTGAGTCTATCTGGCATAATTTCCTCAGGAGAATGATCAAAAATGGGTTTAAACGCAAAAATGTCCCTATGGAATATTCCAAAGGCTTAAAAAGATCTAAAAAATCCAAAAAGGAAAACGAGACAGATACAGCAGAACCCGATGATCTGGATTGGTCTTATATATTCAGCAACGACCGTCTAAGAATGATATCAAAGACTTCAAGCATTTCTAATTTCTGTAAAAAACAACATCTTCAATACATTGCGCACATAACAAGACTAGGAAATGATTCACTTCAAAAACAACTACTCTTTGCAGTGGATCGTAAAAAACATGCACGTGACCGATGGCTAAAATTTGAAAAAGAACTAAACATCACTAAAGGACAAATACAAAAGACAATGCAAACTAAAACTGAGTTCATGTCTTTACTTAATAGAATATATTTGTAGAGATACTTTAAGGGTACAAATGTACCTAATAGAGAAATATGATGATGATGATTAATAACAAGGGCTTCATTATTAGTCCTAATAGAATTAAAACTAGCACTTATAGTGCTCTCGAAACCAGACGAACAAATAACGTTTCTAGCCAACGTGTTTGTCTCGCTCTCATTGAAAAGCAGACATCAATTGAAAGATTCAAAACAGCAGAATTTGATTTTGTGCCCAGAAAATTGTCTTTTGGGAACTCTAGCGACTTATTTTAATTCTAACAGAATTAAAACTAACGCCTATTGTGCTCTCGAAACCAGACATACAAATATCGTTTCTAGCCAATGTGTTTGCGCCACTCTCATTGAAAAGCAGACATCCTAAAAAGTGGAATTTGATTTTAGACCAAGAAAAATTCCTTTTTCTCTCATCAAGTCTATGTCATCAGAAAGCATCTTTTCTCCTAATTTCAATTCTGAAATCCAGTTTCTCACAATGAAGATTTAAAATCATGTACATATTCGTTACAATATGTCACGAATATGTCTTATGATGTTAAAAGTACCCAGATGATATGAGCAAAAGATCTCGAGAGTTGATACCAAGAGCATATGAGCATATAATGTTAATCCCCAAAGGATTTGAAACAGTTTGCAACATAAAGCCTTTTTGGTGAAAGATACAAGGTTTTGTAAAATACCATTGCTCAGAATATGGTAGCTCAAGCTATGATTTTATTGTCTCTTCTCGTTGGGAATGAATTGAACATATTCAAAGATGTTAATTTGATCTTTGATACAAAGACTTAAAAAGAAATTTTCATCATTGGAAACATAATTAATTTTTGGGGATTTTTGAAAAAGTTTAACTTTTTTGGGTCACCCGTATGCTTTGAAGACTGTTTGTGAACCAGGGAAAAGTGCCCAAATTTCAAAAGGCTCTCGAAAGTTTCGAGTCCTTTGTCGGATCTGTGGAGTCAGCTTTAGAGTGTATTACTATCAGCAGGAATAGACAAGCAAAAGTCAACGCAAAAATGATGCATAATTTCAAACTAATGATTTTCGCTACCTTTTTGTGTACACATGTATTCTCTTTTGAATTATTGTTTCCTCTTTTTAGCTATCAACCCGAGGGGGGGGGGGGAACTTCAATAGGGAGATGACGGGGGTGTGCCATTTCGACATGTGAAATCACACCCTAAAATTCATAGATTTTCCAAAAATCATACCCCAAAATTTACAGGATATACAAAATGCATACCCTAAAATTTAATATTATGGGTCACAAATCCCAAAAGTTCACCCCAAAGAATTATTTTTGAACATGATACCCTACAATTTATGATCATACCAAAAATGATACCCCAAAATTTATGGTTTCTTATGATCTTACCAAAAATGATATCCTAAAATTTATTTTCTACCTGAAAAAGGCACCCCAAAAAATGGCATACCCCGTACCAGTATATGGAAGTGACCCCTTCGGGGCTATCAAAGTTTATTCCCCTCTAATTATCAGTTCTAGACCTCATAAACTCATTTTATATAAGAAATTTGGCTCTGAACTTTGAAGTACAATTTCTTAACTTTGGGCCCAATCCTTACAGTAAAAGTTTCTTGTAGAGTTTCTTAATTTTTATCAAATTCAATTTCACAGTTTATCAACACTCATTGAGGACCGCTTTTTTGAACCAAGAATTGTAAGAAAGAACAAAATCATGAACAAAAACTATTACCTTTCTAGTATTATTTTGGTTGGTATACACTCCCTGGTTAAAAATACACTTTGCAGCTAATAACCAAGATTTAAAAAGATTCTCGACTAAACTAGAAGCGATTAAAAATCAATTCAAAGTGACTTTGAATATATCTTTAATCACTTCAAGTAGAGTTTCTTAATTTTTTGAAAGAGGTTACTACAATTTCTTATATGCGGTTTCTTGTAAAAAAAAATGAGTGCATTTCTCCAGCTTGTCTATAGCGTTATGGATTAGTTCGGTGAATTTGTAATCTGAAGGTTGCTGGTTCGGTCCCTGACAGGACGCCAGACAAATTTAATGTGAAAACAAATGAATCAAGAGTTTTTCTGCATGATGATCTCGTTGTTTCACGAAAATAGTTGTTTTCAATTATTCTGATAATTAGTGCCTATGGAAGAGGACAAGGTAAGAATAATTAATGAATGCATTGATCGAAATAAAATGAAATACCGGGTGAGTCAGAAAAAACAATCCCCGTTTGAAAGGCCACTGCTCCCTGGACATCAAAACAATCATGTTGACAGATACATCATTTAATCGTTGACATGCTCAAATATAATTTAAAATTTACCTGACCGAAATCGGCCACTCCGTTCTGAAAATATGAGCGATTTTCTGGAGAAAGCCCCTTCAAGAAACCTTCAAAACAGGCCTAAAATCACGAGCAAATTTTCCAAACATTTCTGCCTTACAGCAATGACTTGCACACTTGCACATGCTTTAGCAAGTGTTATCCTCTTGGGAGGATAAAGTTTCCGAGAATAATGCTGTAATGTTCGCAGGGATGGCACTTTAACCCTCCCAAAGGGATAAGACGTGCAAAAGCATGTAGAAGTCATTGTTGTAAGGTAGAAATATGACGGAAATTTGGTCGTGATTTTATGCCGTTTTTGAAGGTTTCTTGGAGGGGCTTTCTTGAAAAAATCCCCCGTAATTTCACAATGGGGTGACCGATTTCATTCCGGTAAGATTTAGAATTTATTTAAACATGTCCACTATTAAAAAATATAATTACCAATATTATTGCCTCGATATCCAGGGAGCAGTGGCCTTTCTAACGCGGATTGTTTTTTCTGACTCACCCAGTAGAAGAAATAGTATTACATTACGTTACGTTACGTTACCGAAACGTTACGTTACATTACATTTTTAGAAGAAATAGAGAAATTCCATATGAAAACCATGGCATTTTTGCAGCTTCTATTTGGAGTCATGCAGACATAAGCAGTATTAAATTACTTGGACGCAACTTTGGCTTGGAAGCATGTCTCTACAGCCTTCCCAAATGGTAACTGCAGTACTAACGCCGCGTCTCAAACTTAGGTTTAATAGAAACGGAATCCTAAGTTTATTCAGGCAACAAGCAATGGGTAGGGATTTACTTACCTTGTAATTGGATCTTGGAATTAAGCTTTAAACGAATTTCAGAGTAATTACACTGCACCAGTGAGAAAGGATCGTCTAACATCGCTATTAGATTTGCTGCTGATTCTAATCCCTGTACTGCCCTGCATTCATTTCGCAAGGAATCTACTTTCATTCCTAATAGATATCCTACTTATGCTATCGCAATCATTATAAGGCAGTGGAATTTAATGTGATCGGATTATGATGGATATTTATTTGCCCCCTGTGTTTTTCATTTGAATTAGAGCTGATTAAAATATCATGAGTTTGCTTTATGTTTATTTATTAGCTCGACTCCCGGGGAGCCTTCACGGCACCTTCTGAAAGTAAAGTAGTTATCGTTTCGCCTTTATGCGTCAAATGCTCTACCGCGTGCAGCTACGAGTTGTTGCGAAAAGTGACGTAGATTGCTAAATTGAATGAACGTTAGGCTACACTCCTTGGCACTTTTCTAGGCTACAGTCTCTGGTTGTTGGCTGGCATAGGAGTCACTACGCTTCACGAATAATGCGATGCAAAATATTCCATCTGCAAACAGCTGAAGGAGGGGTATTTCTGGTGGGGGGTCCCAATACCGCAATACCGCACGAAAAAGTCATCAAATACCGCAATCCCGCACGAAAAAATAGCTAAATACCGCAAACGGTAGAAAACTAAGGAAAGCGATGCTGGCAATGCGGTATACCGGTTTATAGCAATTTGATCCCATCTTAAATGCACCTTTCTCCTTCCGAATTTATAGTTAGATCTATTAGATCTTAATAGTTCCATTGATGTTATTGTAGTAAACTGCATTGACGGTAGACATTAGACAAATTATGCATACATGGAACGGTTCTTAATCAGGACTCGGGTTTTTATATCACTGTTGTCATCCCGTAAAACACTTTAAGTGATAATACAACAAAAATTTGATTCAATTCTGCTGATATTGAAGCATCTCTCTACTGACCTGGATGACTATTATTCCTCTCACACGTTGATTGAACAATCAATTTGGCGTGGCCTATCGGCGTTATCTACTGCAGTTGTGCTTCTACGGAGGAAAAATTTATATGACTATTTCACTATCTCCTCCGCGGAGGTAGTGAAAGAGTTATATATCCTCCGCAGAAGCAGATACATTTTATCTTCCGCAGAAGCATACGCTCCGACATAGAAGCACACCTGCTGCGGTGTCTAACTACCCATGGTAATAGCCAAATTCGAATTCATTACAAGACGTGAAGCTGATCTGATTTACAGTTTGATCATCCCTTGAGTTTGGCTTCTGGGATATCGAATTTTGATGCCAGTGGATTGTGTTTGAGTCAAGGGCGTCGCCAGGGGCAGGGGGTGGACTGGGGGTATGTCCACGCCAGCTTTCTCAAGACAGTTGTTATTCATAAGCAAAAACGGTATAAAAAAGGCTGGGTATACCTTTCAGAACTTGGTTCCAGACTGAGTCCACCCCACTTTCTACGGCTGGTGATGCCCCTGGTTTGAGTGGATTGAGTATGAGCGAAGAGAAAAATGGTGCTCCGGGGCTTGCCCCGCAAAAATTTTCACCACCACGCCCTACATACATAATGGGATAATGTTGCGAAAGGCCATTACCTCTTAAAATGTATGCTGTGATGTCAAGTGTGTTTTTTTCACTTTCTTTTAAGTTGGTAATTACTTGATAGCTATATTAAAAGCTAATTAAAATAAACTGTCTAAACTATTAAGAAAAAACAATAACTGTCTAAACTATTAAGAAAAAACAATTGAATAATAGTAACAATAATACTAAAAGAATAACTGAATGCGTAAATGCACATTAGATTTCCTGTTGTTATTTTTATATGTGCTATAAATGGTTTGCAGATGCGGCACAAGTAAGAAATTGATGACAGATTTTTTTAATATTTGCTTTAAAAATGGTTAGATTTACACTTGAGGTGATTTCTGTGGGCAGTGGCGTGGTGGCCGGGGGGCAGGGGGCACGTGGTAACGATGCGCAGCTTCCAAAGGTACGCACTACTTCCTTTGGAATCGAGACTATAGCCTTCCTTGGACATAGAATGTGGCAGGTATTACCACCTGAGATAAAAGATTCTAGCCCCCTTCCAATGTTTAAAAAGCAAATAAGGTGCTGGAAAGGTAACAAGTGCAACTTCAGGCTTTGCAAGGTATATATACCACAAGTTGGGTTCCTAACAGGATAGACTTTTCTGTTTTTATCCTCATGTAATTAGCCTTAATATATATTAATTTATTTTTTCTTTAATATTGTATATATTGTATTGTAGAGTAGGCTTAAATTAGCTGTAAATTTAGCTATAATTAAT
>REGM01000066.1:190418-203961 GCA_004194415.1 Aurelia aurita
AAATATGACGGAAATTTGGTCGATTTTATGCCGTTTTTGAAGGTTTCTTGGAGGGGCTTTCTTGAAAAAATCCCCCGTAATTTCACAATGGGGTGACCGATTTCATTCCGGTAAGATTTAGAATTTATTTAAACATGTCCACTATTAAAAAATATAATTACCAATATTATTGCCTCGATATCCAGGGAGCAGTGGCCTTTCTAACGCGGATTGTTTTTTCTGACTCACCCAGTAGAAGAAATAGTATTACATTACGTTACGTTACGTTACCGAAACGTTACGTTACATTACATTTTTAGAAGAAATAGAGAAATTCCATATGAAAACCATGGCATTTTTGCAGCTTCTATTTGGAGTCATGCAGACATAAGCAGTATTAAATTACTTGGACGCAACTTTGGCTTGGAAGCATGTCTCTACAGCCTTCCCAAATGGTAACTGCAGTACTAACGCCGCGTCTCAAACTTAGGTTTAATAGAAACGGAATCCTAAGTTTATTCAGGCAACAAGCAATGGGTAGGGATTTACTTACCTTGTAATTGGATCTTGGAATTAAGCTTTAAACGAATTTCAGAGTAATTACACTGCACCAGTGAGAAAGGATCGTCTAACATCGCTATTAGATTTGCTGCTGATTCTAATCCCTGTACTGCCCTGCATTCATTTCGCAAGGAATCTACTTTCATTCCTAATAGATATCCTACTTATGCTATCGCAATCATTATAAGGCAGTGGAATTTAATGTGATCGGATTATGATGGATATTTATTTGCCCCCTGTGTTTTTCATTTGAATTAGAGCTGATTAAAATATCATGAGTTTGCTTTATGTTTATTTATTAGCTCGACTCCCGGGGAGCCTTCACGGCACCTTCTGAAAGTAAAGTAGTTATCGTTTCGCCTTTATGCGTCAAATGCTCTACCGCGTGCAGCTACGAGTTGTTGCGAAAAGTGACGTAGATTGCTAAATTGAATGAACGTTAGGCTACACTCCTTGGCACTTTTCTAGGCTACAGTCTCTGGTTGTTGGCTGGCATAGGAGTCACTACGCTTCACGAATAATGCGATGCAAAATATTCCATCTGCAAACAGCTGAAGGAGGGGTATTTCTGGTGGGGGGTCCCAATACCGCAATACCGCACGAAAAAGTCATCAAATACCGCAATCCCGCACGAAAAAATAGCTAAATACCGCAAACGGTAGAAAACTAAGGAAAGCGATGNTTATCGTTTCGCCTTTATGCGTCAAATGCTCTACCGCGTGCAGCTACGAGTTGTTGCGAAAAGTGACGTAGATTGCTAAATTGAATGAACGTTAGGCTACACTCCTTGGCACTTTTCTAGGCTACAGTCTCTGGTTGTTGGCTGGCATAGGAGTCACTACGCTTCACGAATAATGCGATGCAAAATATTCCATCTGCAAACAGCTGAAGGAGGGGTATTTCTGGTGGGGGGTCCCAATACCGCAATACCGCACGAAAAAGTCATCAAATACCGCAATCCCGCACGAAAAAATAGCTAAATACCGCAAACGGTAGAAAACTAAGGAAAGCGATGCTGGCAATGCGGTATACCGGTTTATAGCAATTTGATCCCATTTTAAATGCACCTTTCTCCTTCCGAATTTATAGTTAGATCTATTAGATCGTAGTAAGATGCATTAGAGACCAAAGAACGGCAGAAAATAGTTCCATTGATGTTATTGTAGTAAACTGCATTGACGGTAGAAATTAGACAAATTATGCATACATGGAACGGTTCTTACTCGGGACTCGGGTTTTTATATCACTGTTGTCATCCCGTAAAACACTTTAAGTGATAATACAACAAAAGTTTGATTCAATTCTGCTGATATTGANGGGAATAAAAGTGAAAGCCGTAAGATTGTTGACTTTAGCCTATGTATCAGCCCTGAGTCTAGAAAAACACAATAGGCTTGCTAGAATTGAAAACGGATGCCATTTAGGCCTAATTCTTAATCATATCCGTCTGAGCTTTTTCTTAAGCCAAATAACCGTAGGTCGTAAAGAGGAAAAGAGAATCGTGAAAATGAAAATGCTCACAAAAATAACGCGAATGACGTTCAAGGTTATTTACAAATTGTATTATGAAGTGGAAGCTCACGAACGATTTTACTCATTTTAGTGTGACTGCCAGAGGAATAATATTACACGCTTATCATTTGTAGTTAATTTGCTTTTGCGTTGTAGCAGTGGCTTAATTCTCTCCATTTAATTTCTCTCCAAAATGGCTTAATTCAGAATTGTTCATTGTCATGTTGGGATTTTGACGAGCATCTGCACAATGTCACAATCCTCGATTAGCAAATAATTTTTTCGCTGATGATATGCTGCATTTAAAATGGTTTTCGCTGAACAGACTTTGTTGCAGAGCGTTGTAATTGAAGTTAAAAATAATTGAAAGTATCATTTCATTTCTGATTGGGCTGTCATCAAAAACTTCACCCTGCCATAGATAATTAAACATTCAAGTTATGAAGCTGAAATTTGAAAATGAACCTTTTCTTTGGGTAACAATCACATGAAAAGAATTTGAGGGCGTTATTCGAACATGACTTGACATGCCTCTATTCCAATTAATTTGGAATGACCCAGGACCAGGTACCGGCCAATACGGAAAATATCATTCTCTCGATCATCGTTTTGACCTGACACGCTTGGTCAATACTTTTGACCTCGGGCTTAATATTTTTCCGTATTGCCCTTGCAAAAAGTTAGTATTGGTATAATACTATAAAAGTAGTAAAATATCATTAAAGAAAGCCTTAGCTTACGGATTTTGTGTCGAAAGAAGAAAGATGGAAAAAATCCTACTTTTGCTTTCGAGTTTTGTTTCAAGCCAGATTACCATGGGTATATTTATGGGTATATATTTACGGGTATATCAAGAAAGGGGATATTTCAACCTGCATGCTTGAGGCGTGGCATGTCTTTGTTGTCGCAATTTCACGAACCATGAAATTGGTGACAACAAAGAGACCGCAAAAGAGATGCATTCGCTAAGCATACCGGTTAAAAAGACTATTTCAAGATTTTAAGAGGCAAGGTAAATTGTAAACATGAAAGTGCTTGTGAGAATAACGCAAATTACATTTATTTACAAAAAGCATTGTATGATGTGAAGAATATAGTGAAAGAAAGCAATTTAGGGGACTCATGGAGTCTTAAAAAACTTGTCGTCTGACTTTAGATTCAATCATACACTGAGTATTTTATCAATCACCTTTTATCAACGTTACTGTTTGCAGTTAGCAGTGCCATCCCATATGAAAGTACCATGCAGAAATAATAAGTTTCAGTTGCCAAAAGTTGGATAAAATTTTGTCTCGTTCTATATGCATAATGTTTGCTAAGTAATGCTTTATTTGATGGTCGTGATGACACAAATTGTTTAAGAAGCAATATTGCAACTGCTTATTTTAAAAGTTTTCCAATCTGGCCAGGATCTAAATAATTCTTGTTCCCATTTCTTCAAAAGCATCAAATGATGCACAATGAAGTAAAAATATCATGATTCTTCAGTTTGGCTTAACCAAATGTATGAGGTAGAGAAACTTTTAAATATCCAGAGGATCACATTGCAACATCTTTTCACAGTTCAGTCATATCCTGCGATATCCATATAAGCGGATTTTTGATCAAAATGCTGCTGCTAACTTAAATAATTCCTTCTGAAAGCTTTATAGCAGCGAGGCGGTGACCTAGACGATGTTTAAGCATTACACAGAATTGACCCTGAAAGCACAGCTTCGCAAGACTTTGCCTGGTAAGTTTATTGGCAAAGTTATCTGAAATGTTGTATTGATTGAGGAAATGAAAATTTTGTGTGTTTGAACATTTATGTTGATTTGATGAAGCTCAAGTAGAGGTGTGAAATCTAGCATAGGCGTGAAATCTTTAAATAAGATTGCACACATTGTCAATGCATCTTCCTTTTGATTTAATGGCTTGGAAGGAACTTCAGATACTTTGCTGTAATTCTACTTTGGGGATTGTTGATATCTTGATTATTTTCAGAATTACAGTGTCTTTCCTTTTATTGAAAAAATTCATAAAAAGTTTTCGAATGCATTACAATCATCGCAAATCCTAAATTAATAGAGGTAAAACGGTACAATCTTCAAAGAAAGTATATTTCACGAAGGTCTACAATATGGCAGAAAGCAGAAATCTGTCACTTTTCTGGTTTACAATTCAGCAATTTGATGGCGTCCCAACCTCAAAACTGGTTGAAACATAAAAAACGCTGTAATTCCTAGACAATAAAGATATCAAAAATTTCCAAAGTCCAGAACGAGATTAGTTGTACTCATGGCAAAGAAACTAAAGTCCTTTCAAGCCATTAAATCAAAGCAAAGGGAAGATGCAATAACAATTTGTGCAATCTTGCTTAAACATTTGACGCCTATGCGGTAGCATAGGTTCCAAATCTTTAAAAAGGTCGGTGTAAAATTCTGAAAATTCTGTGACCTATTTCTTCAAATGGAATGGCTTGAAAGAAACTTTAGCTACTTTGTAATAATTCTACCTTTGGACTTGTCAGAAATCTTCAATATTTTCAGAATTAGAGTGTTTTTTTTCTTTTTTAAGAATTCAAGAAAAAATTCGAAAAATAAATTAAAACCATCGTAATTTCTAAACTGTTTGAGGAAACATCGAATAATTTTCCAGAAAAACATAGTTTATGAACGTCTACAATATGGTATCAAGCAAAAGTCTTTCACTCTTCTG
This sequence comes from Aurelia aurita, assembly GCA_004194415.1. Lineage (NCBI taxonomy): Eukaryota > Metazoa > Cnidaria > Scyphozoa > Semaeostomeae > Ulmaridae > Aurelia > Aurelia aurita. Next base: position 195,168 of record REGM01000066.1, read on the forward strand.
GTTTGCAATTTAGGAATTTGACGACGTCACATCCTCAAATGAGTTGAANAGAAGCAATATTGCAACTGCTTATTTTAAAAGTTTTCCAATCTGGCCAGGATCTAAATAATTCTTGTTCCCATTTCTTCAAAAGCATCAAATGATGCACAATGAAGTAAAAATATCATGATTCTTCAGTTTGGCTTAACCAAATGTATGAGGTAGAGAAACTTTTAAATATCCAGAGGATCACATTGCAACATCTTTTCACAGTTCAGTCATATCCTGCGATATCCATATAAGCGGATTTTTGATCAAAATGCTGCTGCTAACTTAAATAATTCCTTCTGAAAGCTTTATAGCAGCGAGGCGGTGACCTAGGCGATGTTTAAGCATTACACAGAATTGACCCTGAAAGCACAGCTTCGCAAGACTTTGCCTGGTAAGTTTATTGGCAAAGTTATCTGAAATGTTGTATTGATTGAGGAAATGAAAATTTTGTGTGTTTGAACATTTATGTTGATTTGATGAAGCTCAAGTAGAGGTGTGAAATCTAGCATAGGCGTGAAATCTTTAAATAAGATTGCACACATTGTCAATGCATCTTCCTTTTGATTTAATGGCTTGGAAGGAACTTCACATACTTTTCTGTAATTCTACTTTGGGGATTGTTGATATCTTGATTATTTTCAGAATTACAGTGTCTTTCCTTTTATTGAAAAAATTCATAAAAAGTTTTGGAAAGCATTACAATCATCGCAAATCCTAAATTAATAGAGGTAAAATGGTACAATCTTCAAAGAAAGTATATTTCACGAAGGTCTACAATATGGCAGAAAGCAGAAATCTGTCACTTTTCTGGTTTACAATTCAGCAATTTGATGGCGATACAATTCAGCAATCCTAGACAATAAAGATATCAAAAATTTCCGAAGTCCAGAACGAGATTAGTTGTACTCATGGCAAAGAAACTAAAGTCCTTTCAAGCCATTAAATCAAAGCAAAGGGAAGATGCAATAACCATTTGTGCAATCTTGCTTAAACATTTGACGCCTATGCGGTAGCATAGGTTCCAAATCTTTAAAAAGGTCGGTGTAAAATTCTGTGACCTATTTCTTCAAATGGAATGGCTTGAAAGAAACTTTAGCTACTTTGTAATAATTCTACCTTTGGACTTATCAGAAATCTTCAATATTTTCAGAATTAGAGTGCTTTTTTTCTTTTTTAAGAATTCAAGAAAAAATTCGAAAAATAAATTAAAACCATCGTAATTTCTAAACTGTTTGAGGAAACATCGAATAATTTTCCAGAAAAACATAGTTTATGAACGTCTACAATACGGTATCAAGCAAAAGTCTTTCAATCTTCTGGTTTGCGATTCAGAAATTTGATGACGTCACATCCTCAAATGNTGACCTATTTCTTCAAATGGAATGGCTTGAAAGAAACTTTAGCTACTTTGTAATAATTCTACCTTTGGACTTATCAGAAATCTTCAATATTTTCAGAATTAGAGTGCTTTTTTTCTTTTTTAAGAATTCAAGAAAAAATTCGAAAAATAAATTAAAACCATCGTAATTTCTAAACTGTTTGAGGAAACATCGAATAATTTTCCAGAAAAACATAGTTTATGAACGTCTACAATATGGTATCAAGCAAAAGTCTTTCACTCTTCTGGTTTGCGATTTAGAAATTTGATGACGTCAATCCTCAAATGAGTTGAAATATGGAATACGCTGTAATTTCGAAAATATTCAAGATTTTTGAAAAGTCCAACGGCAGAGTTATAGCAAAGTAGCTAAAGTTTCTTTCAAGCCATTCGATTCAAAGAAATAGGTCACTGAATTTTACACCGACCTTTCTACGCCAATTTAAAGATTTGGAACCTATGCTCTATGCGGTCAAATCTATACTTCAGTTTTGCAATCATTGCTCCATATTGGAGATATGAATCCATGAACAGTCTACTTTTATTGCCTTTGCTTTCATAAGCAGTTCAAAGTGGCTCGTAAAGCAAAAGGTCTGTTCTGTAGCCGATCTTTTGCCAAAATCGTGATTTGCTGAAATGAGAGGCTATAGACGACGCTGTTTTTAATTGTCCTAAGGACAATCGATAGTCTAAAATTTAAGAAAATTCAGTCAAACTTCAATTAGATCAAGCTCGTTTTCCAGGAAACTGCCGTGTCCGTGTTTGTAGCTATCAAGAAATTTCCAATGAAATGCATGTCCCATGTTTCGTTACAACCTGAAAAGGCTGTCTGCCAGAGGGATACGATGAATATTTGATTATATCTCGTGCATCTTCATTCATCGAAATTAATGAAATTTGTCTGCTTTATAAGAGACAAAAAAACTGAGATTACATCATGTGTCGCAGGTCCAGATTTTTTAAGCGAGCAAAACACTACGCATGAAGTAATGAAAAACAGATGGGGCATTGAATAAAGTTACAATTAATTCAAGAAATTATGGTTTATGTGTCTGTACCACTAGCAGACCACATAATTTCCAGAGATGTCAAATTCATTAATATCTAAACTCCAGAAGATTTAACACCGCGATGACATAGAGTAATAGACTGGTTATCTGACTCCCTTGTTGCCCTGCGGTAAACCTTGCTCAGCAGGTTTGTGTTGACCGAAGTGATATCATTCAAGTCAAAGAATGTAGGACAGCAAGGGACTCATGTAATAAGTCTAATGGGGAGCCCCCGAGAACTATTTCGGACCATAGGAACATATCTTGTCTGTACGTCTATGTACGATGGATAAAGAAGCTGTAATCTTTATTCCATGCTTCTTGACAAATCCAACATGGTAGCAGAACTCACGAGAAAAGGATGCTTACCTTCTCTTCTCTCGTTTAATAGTTACTACTTGCAGCTAGTTATAACCAACTTCCAAGCAGCATACCGGTTGAGTCAACAACAGTATTCATTGTTTGAAAAATTGTATTGCAGAAACTAATCAAACAATTTGTAAAATTGTTAGTTCCTCACTTCACCTCAATGGGGCTTCAACTAATTCTTTTGTATTTTTTCATAGTTTTGGATGCTTTACTTCTCACAAAAGCTAGTTATTAGCCAAAATTACTTTCATCGTATTGCTCAAAAATAATGAAAAAATTGATGTTAAATTTGATAGGGATTTTGACGAATACAATCATTTTCGTGCCCAGTATTGATTAGAGGAAATGTTGACATTTTATCAGTTTCCATATCATTGAAAAGCGATACCATATATGCCAAAAAACAGTCCTTTACCATTCTAAAGTTGAAAAGTAAATTAACTACAGCCTTCTGAGTCTATGTTCTAACCAAAGCCCACTGAAACAAATTTTTAGGAATTTTTTTATTTGAGATCAAAATCATGCATTGTAAATTGCAAAAAATTCCAAAAATACTAGGTCAAGCAGCCTAGGGCCAGCTTCGTAAAAGGTTATTTAACTCCTTGCAGTCACAACTCCCATATGTTATGGATTCATCTCCTAGGAATGAATTTGTAAGTCTTCTCTCGAATGACGATCCAAATCTTAACAATGATGTGGCTATATTCATTCCAACGCCAGTAAAACCCGAACAGATTTAAAAAAAAATTATATATGCTGACGTCTTTCATACCAAAGATGCTGACCGGTTTCACAAAAAAAACGCTGACGTCCTTTTTAGGTCAAGTGATTCACGCCGACGGGTTTATCATTGTTATCATATGGTATGCCGTCGGCTCGCTGTCGTCTTTCAACATGCATACCACTAGGACGATGACGGCTCCTCCATAGGACCCGATTAGAAAATCGGAGCCGACTGCAAAAATAGAGCCCGATCATGCAAAAATCGGCCCGAATTAGACATAAATAATTTTGAACCGAATATTCCACCATAAAACTTGCTAATTCTTATACGAATTACAAAACCAGCTACATCTGTGAAAATAATTTGGTCCTTGATCTATGAAATTTGAAGATCGGTCTTAGGCAAATTTTGGAGATATTTTCAAACAGGGGTACTCTTTTGGGACACCCGGTTTTGTTATTTTCTGTTACATATTTTGTTAATTAGACGATACATACTGTCCGTATACGTAGCGCTTAAATTAAAACTGAAATTAAAATTGTAATCGAGATGTAATCGTTATGAGAAACTCGAAACCATTTGCTTTCTTTGGTTTGACGTAGTTTCAAGCTTAGGATTTGTACTCTACTGTTTTTGGTTACACATCAAGACAACATTACATCATTTCAGTTCAAGACGTAAACGTATGAACAAATTAAGCAAATTAGGGAAAGCATAAACACTTTAGTACCGCACAAAAAAAGTAAATGATCCATTTAAAATCTTGTTAGATCAATCGCCATATGACGGAGATTCTAAATAAATGAGTGTTTGTTGAAAAACAGCATATGTTTCATGTAGGGAATAATATAGCAAACTTGTAGACAAAATATTATAACTCTGTTGTTGATTTTGTTAGCGAGGTCCGTTTGTTTTTGTTTCACTGGGATTTGTTTGGTTGGCTTCGCAGGTTTTGGCGAATGCAAATATGGAAAACAAATTGCCTATCAGTTAGAGCGCGTTGGTTGTGGTTTCCATGATAATAAAGGTCACTTGAACTGTGTCTGTAAATGAACTGGAGCAGCCAATAAGCGGTTGTGTGTTTAGCTCATAAAAGAAAGCAAAGAGGAAACTTGGAGTCCAAAGAAACTGATGGGTAAGGGTGATCAATCGAAGACGGACGGGGAGAAGTACTTGGAAAACCTGATGTACTCGGAGATGAATGGAAATTTCGAATTGCTCGAGCAAGGTAATGATTTTCGACCATCTTCAATGGTTACAATGCTTCAATTTGAATTTTACCATTATTATCATTATCATCAAGATCTTCAGCCATCCTGCATTGTCAAAATGTTTCAATTTCATCGTTATAATCATCGTTATCAATAATTTCTTTACACAGTTTATTAAAACAGTAAGAGGTGGTAAAAACACTGTTACGATATAACTAATCAAAGCAAACCGTTCATCTCGTGATTGAATTCAGTAGTTGGTTGTAGTAAAGATAAAGAGTAAAAACGCATCTTAAAATTTAGCCTGCGCGCAGACCCAATACTCCAAGTAGNATGCCCTTTTTAAAACTTCTCAAAGTATCAGCTCTATTAAGTTCATCATCTAGAGTGTTCCACAGGAGACTGCCTCTAAATGAAAGAGAATTTAGTCCGTATCGATGTGACTGTGCTGATGGAAGCCTGCATAGCTCTTTGGTTCGGAGATTGTACGGTATATCCTTATTATCATTATCATCAAGATCTTCAGCCATCCTGCATTGTCAAAATGTTTCAATTTCATCGTTATAATCATCGTTATCAATAATTTCTTTACACAGTTTATTAAAACAGTAAGAGGTGGTAAAAACACTGTTACGATATAACTAATCAAAGCAAACCGTTCATCTCGTGATTGAATTCAGTAGTTGGTTGTAGTAAAGATAAAGAGTAAAAACGCAGCTTAAAATTTAGCCTGCGCGCAGACCCAATACTCCAAGTAGGCTACTAAATCTTGATAAAACAAAGATAGGGATAACAGTTAAGCAACTGGCAATTTGCAAATCACAAATTCAGTGCAACTTGCAACTCGTAACTCGCACAATGAATGCAACTTGCAATTTGCAACTCACAAATTCAGTGCAACTCGCAACTGCAACTCGCAACCTGCACTATACCATATGACTAGCTGGCAGTGGCAGTCAATCAAGGGTGTCGCCTTGGGATTGGGGTGGACATTTCTACCCCAGTTCTCTTAGGGTGCTATTCATATTTATTCATATTTATATTTATCCATATTTAAAGTTGGTATTTACAATAGTAATAAAAACATACTAATTCAAACCAACTATTTACAAACAAAAATATCTAAATAGTTCATTCAAAAAGTTAGCGGCATATTTTGCAGGTGCATTTCTCTCCAGCCCAATGTTTGATCCTCTTTTTGAAAGCCGAAAGTGTTGGCTCATTTTTGACTCTGCCATCGAGGGTGTTCCAGAGGAAACTATCTCTAAAAGACAGTGATTCTCGTCCAAAGCTCAGTGTCTTTATTTGTGGCAGTTTGCATAGATTTTGTATCCTTAGATTATAAGTTACATCTTTCTTTCTAACATGTATGCTAAAGCTGCCACTTCGAGTGAGCAATGTTTCAAAGGAACATTCGTAGTCTTTATAGAGGATCCGAAGAGCACGTTTATGTGTGCGATCAATTTCTTTGTTTGCACCTTTGTTGCAGAAGAGCCATATCAAAGGGCAGTAATTGAAATTCGATAGAATTACCGTATTGCAAATTGTTAATGCCTGCTCTCTAGAAATATACATATTTAGCCTAGAAAAGGCATTGATTTTTTTGGTTGACCTTTGAACATAACGTTGTAATTTGCTTGTTAAACTTTAATTTTTTGTCAAATTCAATCCCTAGTAGTTTAACATAATCTGTTGCAGATAATTTGTTCTCATCGATGTTAAGTCGCAGTCCTCTCTTCCTTTTCAAGCCAAGGAACATTAGCTGGAATTTTTTTGGGTTTGCAACCATTCCATTGTTTGTAAACCATTTAAATAATCTACTGAGATCATTTCCAAATTGGTACTGTATTTATTCAAGCAAATTTGCGTAAAAAGGCTGAGTATACCTTTCAGAACTTAATTCCTCACTAGCTCTACCCCACTTTTGTAGGGCTGGCAATGCCCCTGGCAGTGACCTCTAGCCTAAAGCTTTCATATTTGCTTTTAATTCCGAATTTGGATATTACTTAGTCTCAGTGCAGTTTGATGACCAATGGCGTAGGAAAAAACAGCGCTGCATGCTCTTTTTATTCAGCAATAGTCAAAAGAAATTTAGAAACGTTCTGTAATTTAGAAAGCTCTTTTGTGACCCAAAGTGTGGCTAAAAGAGAGGACTACAATTTCTACTGTGGCCCCTCCAACTTGAAGGGGGCAGACTGGGGTGGACATGTCCACTCTAGTTTTCTCAGGGTGGTATTTATTCACAAGCAAGAACGGTGTAAAATGGATAGGTATAGTTTTCGGAACCTAATTTCTTGCTGGGTCCATCCGACTATTTTATGGCTAGCGACGCACTTGCTAATTAGCACTGTTGCTACTAAACCAAGTTATTAGCTTGGACGATAATTTGAGTGAAAAGACTGTAACAGCATTTATAGATACCATAGTCATGTAGATACTAAGTGATAGGCAATGGGCCGATGAAATAAGTTTCATAAATCTTTGACATCATCCCAACACAAGTGATTGAGGGTTATAATAATAAACGATGCTCAATGAAAGTGTTGTTCCTTTAGGAAAAATATAGGCTACATGTAACCATTTCTATTTTTGCATCATCTATTCGATACCTGTTGTAAAGTTCCTTTTACTGCACATGTAGCGAAAAATCCACAAAATTTTTGATTTTCTGTAATATACAGCTCTTTAGATGAGCATTTTAGTAACTAAATTTTTAATTATTTCAATACGCTAAAATTTTCAATTAAAGGAACACGTAGTAGAATTGATTCACTGGAATGCCACAAGTTAACCAACAAGACATTGCTATCAATTGCTATCACCAGCACAACAAATGTCGACTAATGTCCTCATGCACTTACAAACATACCCGCTTTTAGATCAAGGGTTTTTAAGACTGTCGATGAAATTTTGTTCCAAAAGGTTCTCAATACATGCACTAGCTAACCTTAAATAATTAATTTCAAAATTAATTGTGGCATTTTGATTAAACTGTCTTCAGATATGTTAATACAACCACATTTTCTAATCTTGATCTCTCCGATCTTCATGACATCGTCAAAGTACGAAGAGGCAAAGTAGCCAGTTTGCTAGATCTTAGGTAGACTTATTTCCCTAGTCCTATGTTTCCTGGTTCAAAACGAATCAAATGGTCGCCAATCTATCAAAATTTCAAGTTATGCTGCTAGGTTTGAAGACTAATGATAGTATTGTTCTCGATATTGGAAATGATTCCATTGATGTTGTTAATAGTGTTAAGTTATTGGGGATTACCATCGACTCGAAACTGAAATTCGACCAACATGTAGCAAAATTAACCCAAAAAGCAAACAACAAGATAGTCTTCTCTAGAATCTCAAATTATTTAAATGAGAAACAATCTCTTTTACTGTACAACTCATTCATAATGTCTCAGTTTAATTACTGTCCATTGATATGGATGTTTTGCGGAAAGGTTGCCAATAATGATTTAAATCGCACCCATAAGAGAGCACTTCGAATTCTCTTCAACGATTATACATCCTCTTTTGAAGAGTTGTTGCAGAGAGCAAATGAGTGCACTATTCATAATAAAAACTTGCAAAAGTTAATGCTCGAGGTTTATAGCAGTTTAACACAACAAAAGCCTTCTTTTTTGTGGGATATGTTCCAGGAAAAGGAAAATAATTATAATTTAAGATCAAAGAATCTGTTGATGTTGCCTCAAACTAAGACAAATACTTATGGCAACGATAGTTTATCTTTTCGTGGCAGCATATTATGGAATTCCCTAAAAAATGACACAAAAATTGCCACCTCCGTCTGTTCCTTCAAGACATGCATAAAAAAATGGAATGGAGAGAAATGCCGTTGTAAAATATGTAAATAACGAACACTCGATGTTTATTCTTGTGGCTGATTTTGTGAATAGGGTATTTACGTTTATATTTATAAATTGTATTTTTTGTTGTTGTAAATAGTTGGTCTTAATTAGTTCATATTAGAGCTATTCTTTTAAACCAACTTTAAAGAATTTAATAATAATAATAATAAT